>JAQIWH010007063.1:0-11957 GCA_034695005.1 Cryptops parisi
GGATATTGGTATAAGAGAAAATTGTCGTCGATATAACTGAATAAAGTTGCGGAAAGTGGTAGTTGATGAATGGAGTTAGCTACTAAAAAATAAAAGAGAGAACTATTGACAGAACCTTGAACGACACCGTTGGTGGAAGGGGTGATAGTATTGGGGTGTTTAGTGATTTGGAAGAATCTATTTGTGAAGAAGTTTTGAAGTAGTTTGACAGTGTGGGGAGAAATGCCTAGTTGGATACAAAAAGTAACCGGTCAGCTCCACTTTTTAAAGTTTTACAGTATCGACGAAAAACTGTTTTGAACAGTATGTTTCAAATAAATCATTTAGCCATGTACAGATCACTTTGTTAATACATGTTTGGCCAAAAATATTTTACTGGTAATATACAGGGTGTTGGTAATATGGTTGGCTTACCAATTTTATACTCGAAAAACTAATATACTGAAAAAATTTTGAGTTTTGAATATAATAGCATTTGAAGGGGAGAGAGTCTTTCGAATGGTGCTATTGTCATTGAATATAAATTAATTTTAAAAAATAGCATAGTTAAATTTTAAACAATGCGTCGTAAGTATGGAGTCATATTTAGAAAGTTGTAGGGATATACAAAATACGTGTTTATAGTTTTTCAATAAACATTCTAAAACGAACAAAAGCATTTAACGGTTTTTGTTATTTGATTTTTTCTTGATGTGTTCGAGTTCCCAACAGAAAAACAACCAGTAAAAAAATATTTATTTGATAAATTGAAGAAAGTGGTTTTAAAATCAAACCAAATTTAGTTATTTAATGCAAAGTATTTTACACGATACGTTAGAAACAAGAATGTCTGACGTTATGTGATGTTTTGTGTTTAACCGAAAGTGTCGATTCCAAAATGTAGTTTCTTGAGCTGCAGATAAAAGTCGACATTTGCTTCTGCAAATCTACAATAAAAAAATAAAAACATTAATATTCAAGAAATATTATTTATGCTATAATATTGTAATAGATTGACATACTCTATGAAATTGAATGTCGAAGGAAATTTTTCAGGATAGTCAGTGGGAATGAGTGACGTAAACACGAGCAAGACTAAAGCATTGCACTAGAAAGATATAAACATGTTGAAAAGTATGCGATGTACAGTAGGTATGGAAGTCATTTGTTGGAATATATATTTATAAGTTACCACTGTAAATTTCTGAACATCGGCTCTAAAAATATCGTATTCGCTTTGAATAAATTCCTTGTTCCGAAGTCTGCATAGCTCTTCATAGTACAACTTGCAAAATTTGTCTGGCAGGTCTTTTGGAACATCATTTACATCGAACTTCGCTGTAGTGAAATACTTCATGTGATCTGAGCCTTGACAAATGTACCATTACATTAATATACCTTATGCAGTAAACAACGCTTATACTAAAATCACTAAATTTACCTAGCATTTCAATGATCGCTGTAAAGTGGATCACGTCATTATATTGATAACCAATGTGGACCAATTCCCAATCAACAAAAACTGCATCTAACGAAATATAAGGTAATCAGCTCTTATTAGTATTTATACTATGATTTAAGTTTTAAATTATCAATTTGATTCCAAAACTAAATTATAAGACGTTGTCTAAGATTCGTCATACAGCTTATAAGTGTTTGAATACAAGTTATTGCTTGTGTAGTAATGTGATTATAGTGAAATTAAATGGCTACCTTGTTCGTGACTCCAAACCATGTTTCCTGCATGACTATCTCCATGACATAGACCTACTGGCGAGTCTATTTTTTCTACCAGTTCTTTCAGAACAGTACATTCCTTAATGAGTACTTCTTTGGTAGGAGAACGAGGACTCCGTGGCTCAAAATCAATGTGTTTAAGGATGTCTGAGAACATTGAGAAAAAGGTTGGGGTTTTGGTATCAATGTCAGCTGGTAACTTTATCGTATGGAGATAGGCCATCTTTTTAGCAACGATTCTGTTGAATCATAATAGAACAATTAGTGTGCAAATAATTAAACATGAATTTTGTCTAACATAAATTAATACGTTAATGTGCAGCATATATGTTTGTTTTTTGTTTTTGTTTTTATCATATAAGTTTTGTATTTTTTCCGAACATGTTTTTGAATCGTATTTTTTGTCAACAAGGAATTCGAACTCCGAAATTTACGAGATCATATGAAAAAAACAAGTAGACTTACATTAAAAATGTGCTTTTTAAGAATACGCTTCATATATAGTTTTGATTTATGCGAATTTAGATTTATGCGATCTTCGGGTCATTCGATATTCAATTTATGTCAGATTTATGCCAATTTTTTATTTGATTTATGCGAATTCTACTATATTAGACTTACGCGGTTTCAGATTTATGCGGTTTTCGCTTTATGCGAGTTTTGGTATATTGGACTGTACAGTGTATGGTGTTTATTATAAACACCTTCGCATGGCAGTATGCCATCAATTGCCACCTCGCTCACAAACTAACAAACTCACAAGTGAAGCTAATATAAAGCGTATAAAAACACATTTGGTCAGAACAGTTTGGCTTATATCATATACACAAAAATATTCTCCAACGTTCAACTTGTTCTTACTTGACTACTTCATCGGTTAAATTGACGTCTCCTTTCTGAAGGTTGAGAATAGGTTTACCTTTGATGTATTGGTAACAGTAGCCATTATGAAAAGTTGCTAAGAGGTTGGGAAAGAACCCTATCTCAGATACATACTGAAAAACAAAACGTGTGACAAATGAAAAATAAAATTATTATTTGTGTATTACATATATCAACAATCATTTTGAATGTAGAGTATTTTTATTACGTACCTGTAACATTTTCATTTCAAATAACTGCCGTTCACTTTTCACCGACCCTATAAGATTTCTGATTCGAACAGTTACGGAATCATCACGGTTACTGTCATCATAGCACCGTAACATCACACACGAATAACCACCAGATAAAACCTAAAATAGCATAGTTTGTTTTTATTTCTAAAATTTTGAATTGATTTTCAATAATCTGGTATTGAACTAGCGTTTTTACCTTTTGTTTAACGTTGTCCCATTGCCAAGAAGGTTTAATCTCACTGAAAAGTTGTTTCAGTCCATCGTCGGTGTTTTTAGGATCGACAGATATATCTAAAGATTTAGCTTTTTCCATCGCAAAACTGAAAACGAAGCCAGCTAAATCTAACCTATTGCTATAACAAAACAACAATAATACTCTTTTACCAACCTTGTCATATCATAATACACCAACGTTATCTGAGTGCTTGCAAAATTTGAATGGAGCAATCGAACATTTTTATCTGTCCTACAATGACACCAATGCGCCAAGGCCAGATTGAATTATTATTACGTAACATAGTTCAATCTTCATTCGTTTATCAACGTATAATCTGTATTGTATTTATGCAAAAGATGTACAGGATGACACATGTTTTCAACATCGGCCAATACGATTGTTCTTTGCGTTTGAATACTAACAAGTTGTCACTTATCACGTGCAATATATTCTGCCTGCAATACATATATTTATGCAATATATTCAACACATGATCAAATTTTGATATACACCTTGACAATATTCCATAGTTTTTATAAAACCCACAATGCTTTAATACATAATATTGCTTCGGTAGTTTCTTCTAAACGTGTTTAAGTTTAGATACTTTTTTTGCAAACACATATTGTTTATTGTGTGTACATTGTATTGATGACTGTCATTTCTAAATTTCATTCAATACTAACATAGGTTTCCGATGTGACCTGGTAATAAATGACAGAGTTGTGCATACAGCAACAGAGTTGTGCAAGTGACAGAGTCTTTTACAGTTGTTACGTTTGTTTTGTTTTTTGTTCGATTCTGGTGGATTGTTCTGTGATAAAATAAATAAATTATAAAATAAATGTGTGTAGTGTTAGTGCTTCAACTACATAATTATATAATAACCCAAGTATAAACAATAAATCTTTTTTAAAAAATGTATTCTTAATAACCTCCTTCCATTTCTTAAAGCTAATGTAAACATAACAAAAAGTCACAAATTCTAAAGGGAGTTGACAACTGACATATTTGTCGGATTACTAATAAAGATTATAACATTGACATTCATTTGGAATTTTTTAATGACATATATATAAGACCAAAAAAATATAAACTTGTACACATCATTTATTAGTATTTTTTACGCACTTACAATCTGTTACTGCTATTTTAGAATGAAATGGTGTACATGACAAACATTATTTTATTCTATCAATAACTTTTTAACAACACAAATTGCATTTTTTACCTACTAATAACTGTTTTTAAAATAGTATACAGTGAAACATCAGACAAAATATTTATTATTTTTTTTTACATTTTAGGGTTACGTTAATCTAAATTCATATTTTTATATAACCCAAAACAAAATTTTATGTAAACTAATAATAACCAATGTAAATTAACTCCCACTTATTTTAAAAGAGAAAATAGATCACATGTATAACGTTACCAGGATCCAGTCTCAATTTTGTTACCAGGTTTTTAAAATCTTTTCATCCGTTGCTTTGTGACACGCGCTTAAACAGACAAAAAAACAGACAAAAGCTATGTTATTTATATATATAATAAAAATCGATCTATTTTTGTTAATTATTATAACGTAAAAATATCTCATAAGCAACAACGTCGTAAAGAAACGACGGCTGATGTTAGCTTGCTTTTGTATTTAACCGAAAGTGTCGATTCCAAAATGCAGCTTTTTGTGCTGAAGATAAAAGTCAACACATGTTTCTGCAAACCTACAATGAAAGAAAATATATTTTTGTTTGGTGTAAATTAAAATTCAATTTTGCTATAATATCGTACATAAAGATGTACATACTCGATGTTATCGAATGTCGACGGAAATTTTTCATTAGTTTCAAGTTGAACAATGCAGGAAATCACGAGAAACACTAAAGCATTGCACTAGAAAGAGATAGACATGGTCTAGAATGAGAAATAGGGGAATAGATTAACCAAAAAGCATATGTTAGAATAAATGTTTATTCACCACCCTAAATTTTTCGACCACGGCTCTAAAAGTATCGTATTCGTTTTGAATGAATTCCTTGTTCCGAAGTCTACATATCTCTTCATAATAAATCTTGTAAAATTTATCTGGAACGTCTTTCGGAAGATCATTTACATCGAACTTTTTTGAAGTAAAATACTTCAAATGATCTGAGCCTTAAGAAAAATGTACCGACATCATTCATTAATGTGCGTTATATTATAACCAATTTTAATTTACATTCTTTCTGTAATCTAAACTTACCTATCAGGTCCATGATTGCTATAAAGTGAACCACGTCGTAATATTGATAGCCAATGTGGACAAATTCCCAATCAACAAAAATTGCATCTAGCGAAAATAAAAACAAATTATATTAAAAATATATTCATATCATGTGTGTATATGTTTTATTATATACACACATACACCATGTTAGAATTTGTGAATTAAAACACGTTTACGAATGATTATAAAGTGTTTGATGTTTCAAAGAAAACGATTTTAATTTGTAGGTAGAAATATAAGATTAATGAAGTTAAATGGCTACCTTGTTCATGACTCCAAACCATGTTTCCTGCATGACTATCTCCATGACATAAACCTATTGGCGAGTCTATTTTCTCTATCAGTTCTTTCAGAACAGTACATTCCTTAATGAGCACTTCTTTGGTAGGAGAACGAAGACTCCTAGGCTCAAACTCAATTTGTTTAAGCATGTTTGAGAACATTGAGAAAAAGGTTGGGGTTTTGGTATCAATGTCAGCTGGTAATTTGATCGTGTGAAGATAGGCCATCTTTTTTGCAATGATTCTGTTGAACAATTAGTTTGAAAAATGTTAATATAAATAAGTTAGTGTGATTTATTCCGAACATGTATTTATGCTCAAGGCTGCTTCAAACAGCAGGACACTCGAAACATGTTGAGAAAAAGATCAAAATATATATGAATAAAAAATTATTAATATTTAATGTAATTAAGTGTTGCATAAAATTATAAACTTTAGTTTCGAGTTCTCCATATTTGAAAGTTAAAATCAGATCCTTCAACATTAAACGTATTTCTTACTTGACTACTTCATCGGTTAACATGGATTCTCCCTTGTGAAGGTTGAGAATGGGTTTTCCTTTGATGTATTGGTAACAGTAACCATTAGCAAAAGTTGCAAGGAGATAGGGAAAGAATCCTATCTCGGATACATACTAAAAGCCAAAATGTGTGAAGTCAAGAAATGGCATGTGACATACTGTATATTAAACAAGTATACATTAAAAAATGCTTTTTAATCATAATTTATGTAAAGCCTACTGTCGTATACAGAGATACTGTATAATCCATTTTTTATTTTTGTACATTTTGATTTATGCGTAATTTAATCGTTGAGTAATTTGTTATTTGATTTAAATGCGAGTTTGAGTAATTTTATTTTTGATTGTTGCAATTTCATATTTATTCATATACATTGGACTTATGCGGATTTTAATTTTTGCTAAAGACTTTACGACTAATCTTATGCGTTTTTTGGTATATTAAATAAATTACACACTATACTTTCAAAATTCGAGAAAACACCAAGGTGGTTCGATTTTCACGAAAAATAATTTTTCCAAAATCGTTGAAATCGAGTATACAACATCTTTGCAGCATGCTGAACAAGCCTGCAAAGTCTAAGCGAAATCTAAGAACCTTCAAAATTCGATAGACTGCCGTTAACGACTGTAAATGACAGTTTACGTTCAATTGCAAGCTCACTCACAAGTGAAGCTAATATAAAGAAAAGCCTATATTAAAGTATAGTAATTTCGTGTGTGTGTGTCTTCACTTACTTTTGTGTCTTTATTTACTTGCCTGTAACATCTTCATTTCGAATGCTTGCTGTTCATTTTTCACCGACCCTTGAAGATTTCTAATTCGAATAGTCACGGAATCATCACGGTTCCTGTTATCATAACATCGTAACATCACACACGAATAACCACCAGATAACACCTAAAATAAAATACAAATTATTTTCTAATAATTTAGTACGGTATTGAACATTAAATCAATCTCACCTCTTGTTTAACGTTATCCCATTGCCACGAAGGTTTGATCTCACTGAACAGTTGTTTCAGTCCGTCATCACTGTTTTTAGGATCAATAGTAATAGCTAGGTCTTGAGCTTTCTCCATTGCAATCTCAAATGCATGTAACTTAGTGCTATACCACTAGGATAAATTTTCAATATGTTTATATAATACACCGACGTTATCTTGAGTGTATCAAGTTCATTAGTTCATGTACATTAGTTTAAGATAAAAATCTACAGCGGTGTCTGCAAATCTACATTGGAAGAAAAATAATAACTATTTTAACGAGTTATTCGTAAAAGTTAAATTATGTTTTTTATAGTACAATGTTAAGCTCTATATTCTTCATTAATCCGTTTTAGAAAAAAACTGAATCTCACGAATATAGAATCAATTGGAAAAACTTTATGAATCTACTCCATTCTTGTTACCCAAGGCTTACTGTTGACACTCCACATCATATTTAGTTTGAATATTTTATATTATTATAATGTTGTTTTTTAACAAAAATTGACTTTTCGTGACCAAGACAGTAACTTTGGTGACGATATGTTGGATTTTTGGACGAATGTTGGAGAATTATTTTGCTAAAAAAAAATCCGACGAATATTAAATTTGACAAATATAGGAGATGACGAATATAGAGGTTCTACTGTATGTTTAAATATTGTCAACAAAAATGAAAAAAATATACCACTTTGTAAGATAAAAGGTTGGTGGAAGTTTTTCGGCATCAAAATTTGGAATTACCGCTAGTCACGAGCATAAGCAAAGCGTTATTCTGCAAAAAATAAATAAATAATAATAAACAGTAGTATATTGTGTATTTTAACTTTTATATATAAGCAAATTTTTCTGGCAACAATACTTTACTACTTTAAATTTTTCAACATCAACCTTAAACGTATCGTATTCGTTTTACGCCTGCACAACTATTCATAATAAGTTTTTGTGTTTTGGTGTCAATGTCAGACGATATTTCGATCGTATGAAGATAGGCCATTTTTTCAGCAATGACTTTATTGGTAAACAATAAGACGATTAGTTTGATTAATCACAAATTATGAAAATTTCTCATTCCTTGCTTTAGTAGTTCATCAGTTAGGTTGATTTCACCCTTGTAAAAGTTAATAACGGGTTTTTCTTTGATGTACTGGTAACAATAACCATTCGAGAATGTTGCCAACATAGTTGGAAAAAACCCTAATTGGGATACGTACTAAGAATAATTTGGTTATTAAAAAAATGATATAATAATGACAATAATTTGATTACGCAGAAAATCGGGAAAACATGCACTTTACGTTTTCAAATGGCGGTACCGAAAGCAAAAGTTTAGTAGATGGGTTTTAAGTCCGGGTTAGGTTGGAGTAAAACAAACGAAATCACATGAAACACATTTGTAATTGGTTATTCTAATCTAACGCGGCCTCTATACTCATTAAATATTTTCACTTTTAAGGTTAGATTAGTTTAGTTTACAACATTTTATGTGAAAATTCATAAAATTAGGCAAACATTTAAACTTAATTCTTGTTTAACCTAACTATTTCATGCATTGCCTAAATTATGCTTGGCATTCTATAAACTGGATTCTATACATTGTCGGTAACATCATGACATATACTTTTAGTGTCATGGTAACACTGATATTATCAAACTTTTTCAACAATAATTAATATCGCATTTGTAAATTGTGTTTAGCTATAAATTTATTCAGTTATAAGTCAAAATTATTCACCTTATATTTTAGTACAGTACATCGATGTGTATACGGTGTGAATGTGTGTATGTATGTTTGTGTGTGGTTTTATTCGAAAAATTCATCTGGTGTAAGATTTCTTCTTTATTACGTTGAAAATGGGGGCAAAAGTGGTGTGAGTGATGTCTCGTTGGCGGTGCGACAGATCTCAGTTCTAATTACCATTTCTAATTTCCACCGTCGTAAGTTTTCATCTTGTTTATTCATTTGGCTCGTCGTTAGCGAAAATTACGAGCGCATTACAGCGAAATGAGAGGTTTGCTTACTATAGCAGAATAGATTTGCATGCAACGCGCTCACTGAAGAATTAAGGGAAAAAAAATACCTTTTCATGCCAGCTTTGTTATTATAATATTTGTAAGATCGTTTTTTTAGGTTCGTAAAAACGTTTATTGGGGGGGAAAACAACTTCTTTTAAGCTAAGCAGTGTTATTAAGAAACAGACACGCATCTTTGGAATGCTAATTAACGTCGTTTTTTATTCTTCACGTTGAGCAAACGACAGTAAAGTTACACATGCAAGTAACAGCTATAACGGTTTGTTATGGGTACAAAGTTCACATTACTGAAAGCAGCTTGGTTTTTAAGAAATTGTTTACAATGCAACATTTTTATGTGAAAAAAATAACTAATAGTGACTCAAATGTGAACGGGTGCATAAATAAACTTGATAATTAAAAAAATAAATTCAGTTTTAATTTACATTTACTTTGTATACGTATACACAGTACTGTATTTTTTTTGAAAAGTCACGTTTGGTGTGTGTTACACAATATCTCTGAAACCCATTTTACACGTCAAACGTTTTCAACCAACTTCCATTGATTCCAACTGTTTTTCTGACGACATGCACACGTCCAGGCGCGTTTTTGTACGTCAAACAACGAAACACAACAAAAGTATTAAAACGCGCCAGGATGTGAGTATGACGTCAGAAAAACAGTTGGATAATGGAATTTGATTGAAAAAGTTTGACATGTAAAACTCCCTTAAGACTTCTTGACACACAAATCTTTTGTGTGGCAATTCGAGCAATTTGTGGACGACGTCAGCTTCAAGCCCAATCAATGAAAAACTGGTTAACAAGGTGCACGCAGCTGAGCAGAAAGAATCATGTGATGTTTCCTGTCCAATGGCTATAACTGGTGAGGAGGAGGAGTAGTAGTAGGAGGAGGTGGAAGGTCGTGCTCTTTTATTAGATAGGATAATCTCTATTGAATCTTTATTATGTACCTGGATGTAATTTTTTTTTAATATTATTTAGGTGGAAAACAGATTAGACGATTTTTATGATTTAATTTTTTATTAGTTTCATTACCTACTTAAAATAAATATTTATTTTACATTAAGAAAAAATTAAAAACCGAAAACAAAATCTGTGAGAAGTTGGGCTCAACATTTTTTTTGCTAATATTTACAACGACCACTCATTTTAATAAAATTTCCCAAAAATATATTTAAAAAATGGAATCGCTAAAATCCATAAAGATAAAAAAAAAGTCTTCATCTCGAATTCAAAACATTTTGCTAGATGTTTTATGTATGTTAAGTGTACTTATTCATTCGGTCATGTCTTAAATTAATAGAATTCACTTACAACGACGGTGGTGGGGAGTTTGAAGAGGATTAGCCATTTTTATTTTAAGTCCGTTTTAAAAATTTACAACACCGTTGAATGTTTTAATTAAATCGGAAAAACCAGTAATTCAGTCTCGTGGGCCCCCCCTCGTTAACGAGTATATAGCCCATAACCAGATAAAACCCCTTTTTTTCTGGTTGTTTTTTTTTTATTCAATGTTTTTATTTTTATTTTTCTCCATTTTATTCTGCTATTCGTTCACTTTACCAAAGAAGCGGAGGAAGTAATAAAACAACGTTGTTTCAAGTTTACATAATTTTCCAACAGTTTACACCGTTTTCAGGTGGCTTTGCGAAGAAGCCAAAACACCTTGGCAAATGGCCGTTTTCTACTATGGCTTTTAATGTTTTCGCGCATTCTTACATTAGCCTCAAGTGCTATAAACGGGGCACTTTAAGGAAATTAAAGGGTTTGCAACTTTGGTGAGGGAAGAAGAAAGACATGCAAAAATAATAAAAGAAAGGTACTACCAGTATTTCGAAACATTTACTCTGTTTTCGTTTGTTTTGTTTTTTTGTGTGTGTTTTTTTTTATAGTGTTGGTGTGTGTGGCGCCTCTTTTCATTGCCGCAAGCCTTCGTCACATTTAGCATTTTCGTTTTCTCATTACTGTTTTCGCAATTCTCGAGAGGCAAAGTGTTCTTTAGCAAAGAGCACATGACGAGGTAAAGAGAGGCAAACAAGCGATGAGGCGGAAATATTTTGACGGTGTGACGACAGACAAAAGACAAAAGTCGTTTGAAAACGGTGTTACTTTTTTAGTATTTCTTTAGTTTTGTATGCAGTTATTTTTTTTCAAGAACAGTGTGTTTGTTTAGTGCAGGGAAACCCTTATCGTTGTCAACAATCGCGTCGTTTTAGTGAGAAAAAGAATCGTTTCATGTCTGTTTAAACACAATTGGGACATTGAAACAGGAGAAATGAGTAAAAATTTAATAAAATATGATGATTTTTTTTTGTACAAAATATTTTATAAAGTTTGCTTTATTTATTTTAGTCATTTGTGTTTTAATTTCGTGGTTCTGTTTATTTTTTGAAAATTTTAATTTAGTTGGTTTGTGTTGTTTTGAATTCGTGTTAAATCGTGTAAGCGTAAAACGTTCGTAAATAATGAATAGAATTCTTTTGAATTATTTTTTTAATGAATAAAATTAGTTTAATTATTAAATTTTAAACATGCGACTGTTGTGAGGTTTTTATGAACTTGTTAACCAGTTTGCGACTACTTTGTATTTAAATGTTTTTTGAACTTAAACATTTTTTTTCAAACAGATAAGATTTTTTCAATTGATTAAATTAAATGTGCTCCAAATTGGAAGAAACATCAAAAAAAATGTATCTTCTTAGTTACTGTGTTTGTTGTTCATTTTTGTGTACAATTTTTATTTCACCTCATTAGTCACTGGGTACGTTCGTGTTGGTACGATAACGTACACATCCATCACGTAGAAATTAAAC
>JAQIWH010007064.1:0-11956 GCA_034695005.1 Cryptops parisi
TTTATATATATATATATATATATATATATATATATATATATATATATATAAATAAATATACAGTATAAAAGAAACATACATATACATTTAACGTGAATTTATTATGAACTCAAAAAATATGGATTTTCGTGATCAATTCTGTAAAAAAGTACAAATCGTGGTGTTTTTTCGATATATGAATTGCGTAACATTTCTTTATAACAAAATAAAGAAACGTTACGCAATTCAAATATCGACAAAACATTACAGTTTGTATTTTTTAAGTGCCTATCTAAAATAGCTTTCAAATTTATATAAGTTTTCGGGTTCAGCTTTTATAATAAATCAATATGTTATCATTATTATAAAAAATACTAGTAATACAATGTAAATACATTAAAAAATAACTGAAATGAAGTCTATGTTTCGAGAAGTGGGACGAAATGGCATTTGTCTGTATGTATGTGTGTGTATGTCTGTCTCGCGATAGCTTGCGAACGGTTCAATGAGTTTACTTCAAACTTGCACAAGTTATTCAGAAGGGCTTTCCACAAAACCCATTAAATTTTGGTGTAATCGCATTAATTTAAAAATAAAAATTTTGTAATTAATTTAATTTTTTTTTTCGGAGTGAGGTCTGCTGATCACAGTAAATACAAATACTTAAATGAACCTTGTTTTAGTGTAAAATGCCTAATGTAGCCTATATCATGAATGATCAAATTTCACAATTTATATATACATGAGATATGAGAGTTTGGAATTTAATATTTTACTATATTGAGGTATTTCACTTCAAACTATAATTTTATATCTTATAGATATCTTATATCTTGTGAAAATAAGTTTAACTTTAAAGGCCTCGTGTCACACGCAACAGTTGCGCAATTTTAGGTACTGCAACTCAGGCAATTTGTTGATATTGTGTGTGACGATAGCTTCTTCCCTAACCAATAAAAACTAGTTGGCAAGAAGTTGACGTCACAGTTGTCTACAAATTGTTCCACTTCGCCATGATGGCCACGACTTCACCGAAAATTTCGTGGCAGGTGACATTTATTATTATAATCTATATTCGACAGAATCAAAAACAGTTACGTAATAAATATCATTAACGTGTCTAAAGAGTGTTCCATCAAAATTATGAAAAAGAGAAGAAAAATTGCTAGTTGTTACATTCAGTGTGGTGTTAATTCCAAATATTGTTCTACCTTACGGTATACAGTAGGCTATAAACAAAGCTCCCATCAATTAATAATCGTGGTTAGACTTTGCCAAATGTAGTATGGAATGGTGGATGTACTTTGACTTTGCCTCAAAGTCATACATTGCAAACCACCGGGGATCGTAATTCAAACTTAAACAGGTTCCTTGTTTAATCCATTACTCTAACCATCTTCTACATAAACTCAACCAATTCTTTAACCAGTCTACTTATAATCGTCTTTATACGTCTCATACGTTTTTTCATGTTCCTTTTCACCTTCCTGTTAAAATGGAGAATCGCTACCCTTATAATGTTTTCAACAATTGGAATCTGTTACCTATCCTATAAGACTTCGAAAGTATACCATCCATCCTAACTGGAATTCAAAAATCTATTCACAAGTTTCCAAATTTGAGTTTCCAATTTGTACCACGGGTGGCCCAAGGCGCAGCCGTGATTGTCAATACTTGACACAAGTAGTTGATTAAAGTTACTGAAACTTCAGTTTTGAAAATATAATGCCATTTTATTTTTTGATACTATCGCTGAAATATATCGGTTTTATCTTCCGAAACATGTTCGATTTTTGAAAATTCATAAATAAAATAAAAAAAAAAAATTGCATTATATTTTTAAAACTAAACTTCAGCAGTTTCAATCCACATACAAAAAATATCTTGATTTATGCGAGTTCCTTATATGAGATTTCACTAAAATGCGACAAGATGTATTCTTTCACACAAAATTTCGCTATTAACTATCATGTAATTTTGTGCACAAGTGACTAAACGCTAAAGTTCTGCCACGTGGAATTTCCATATATGTGATTTTCGATTTATGAAATTATTTAATTTTTGTGTTGAAAATAACCCTCGCATAAATCGAGATCTTTCCGTACCATAAACTAATTAAATTTTGTCATTTATTACAGCCTATTTTCGATTAATAAAATCAATTTAATTTTCTTGGTAAAAAAAACAACTCTCTCGGATAAATCGAGGCACAAGAACTACAAAAATAAAATAAACTACACACATAAATAAGATAAGACAACATAATTCAGTGAAAATGTTAACCTGATAAATAAACTACCTGGTACTTGGTTAAGCATACGTTCAAGTCAACAAACATTCAAAATCCGGAATTTAATATCAACATTTATCAACTTCACGATATACTATTTGAACATCATATTTGAACATGAGTTATACAAGTTCATTGATCCGTGTTATTATGCTAATACATTCACAAATTCACAATTTAGTACCATAGACAAATGTAACTGTTTATTCCATAAAAGTAAACTGATACAATCACATAAAAATGGTTAAAATGTGTACATATTTGAATTTAAAAGACAAGGTTATATTTACCCTCAACGCATTCCTGTTAGTTTTGTAAACATTAATAATTTATACTTGCAATTGCAAGTTATGAACACTTGACATTTAATGTCTGGGTCATTTGTGACTTTGAAAAAAAATACAAACCAAAAAAAAACAAACACTTTTATTTCCATCTGATATAGTTTATTGCAGTAAAAGATTTATCTCACCAGTTTTCTATTGTTTTAGTATATCAACTATCACGCAAATTACTAGGTTCCAAGCGATTGCTAAGGCAACCGCTTTTGGCGTATGATGACTAAAAATACCTGTCGGTCTGTCACTGTGTACTACTATACAACACAATAGATTTTAACTGTTTCAATGAAACCAACTGCCAAACTAATTTTTCACACGTCAAAACTCTACAAAGAACTGATTAAAATCTCATTTTTATTTCTTTTCAAGGATGACAGAAAATCATCAATTTTTTTTCTTTCGTTGTTAGTTTAGTTTTTTAAATGTTGATTCGTATAAATTATCTTTGTCATAAACATTTCGTGTACTTGTATGCAAAAATTTGTTTTTTTTTTTATTAAAATAGCATTTAATCACAGTTATTAATAACTTTTCTCTTTTTGAAATTATGTTTCATTCTAACCATCAAGTTAAAAATTTAATACTTTTTATGTACCGTATTTAGTTCTATGATTCCTAACTCCATGGTAGCAACTCGCTCAACTTTGGGTTAGGCAAATATTTTTGATGGGTCGCGATAGATTGTTGATAAAATGTCTCAATCCTAGATTTTAGGACAAAGAATAATAAACTGTATAGTAGATGACTCAACAATAATCCTGCTATGTTAGGTTTTTTATTTGTTAGTTGTTTTTCTCCTTTAAACTGACAATTTGGGGTTGTCAGGCACATGTGTTTAAACATTTTGGATCGCGAGGAAAAAAAGTTGAAAACTACTGAAACTGATTTAGTTTATGAATGACTTATTCAGTAACGTACTGTACTATAGCATAATAAAAGCCTGAACTTTGTTTCAGACTAAATTCATATAGAACATATACGTATACTGTATAATTTATAAATACATATAGGGTGGACCAAAAAAACTGTCATCAGTTTTCAATGAGCGATTTGTCATGAACCGCTTAAGCTAAACTATTACATGAAAGCTCAATTCCATATTTTTCACTGTCATAGTTTGGTCGCAATGGTCGCGCTATAAAACCCACCCTAAAAAAAAGTTGTAAAATGACTTTACAAGTACAAGAGGAGTTCAGTGCATAATGGTTCAATGCAAAAGTAACAAGTGGAGGGACGGGGAGATTAAGTTTGTGATATGATTATCATCCGGCTTTTCCGATGCAGATTTTCAGACTATATCTGGAAAAAACGTGCTTTTGAAATCGTGCATCGTGAAAGTTCACTTAAAACAAAAAAACGGCATAAGTACCAGTGAACTCATAGTTTGCGTGTCCATTGCAATCAAACTATAAAAACATAACATAAAACTATATATTGTTAAGATATTGAATTGAGCTTTCCATAAGAAAGCCATGAGAAATCCATCTTTGAAAATTGTTGACAGTGTTTTAGGTCCACCCTGTATATATACAGTATAATATACAAGTATAAAATGTATTTATAGTTCGGATGTCAACACCATTTTTAATAATATACCACACGTACATGTGCTCTATAACGATACTGTTGTCAGTGAGTTCTAATCGAAATTTTTTGTTGATAAACTGTTGTCAATTCCTCGAAATCAGATTATTATCCAATATAAAAACCTAACAGGTGACACCCATCTAAGAGTCATTACTGGTTTATGGTTCGAGACCGATACTACTACTCGATGTTTTTTATTACCAAGTTATTAATTCATGTAAAAGTGTTGATGACGTAGTAAGTTTGTTGTCGATAAATCAATTACCGTTTTATGAAAGTGTTTCTTTTAAAATTTTATCTTTAGTTACAAACTTTACCGTTTCGAAATATTATACGAACCAACTACTCTAGCATGTCATGGAGTGAGAGAACTAAAACAGAAATAACTCGATACTAAAAAGCTTAATTGAGATTAATTTAAAATGACTGAGTCATAAACGAAGATAGACTTTGTTTTTTTAACCCTTACATTCACTGTAATTACATTCACAGAGGTCAATTTTTTATACATGTACTTAGTATTGATTAAGTTATCAGCAGCTTTTGCTATGTTTTTTAAATATATAATTTAAAAGGAAAAAACAACTTATGACAAATATTTGACATTCCATTCCTCTTTTTTTTTTTGTTGTTAATCTAGACTTGCATCAAATTACCACAATGAAGAAAAAACATTAAATTAACACGCAAGGGGTGAAGAATGGAAAAATATGAAAACCTTGGTATGGTAGGAGAAGGTAGTTACGGTCTGGTTATGAAATGTCGCCATCGAGAAAGTGGTCAAGTGGTAGCCATCAAGAAATTCTTGGAAAATGAAGATGACCTGACTGTGAAAAAAATTGCCTTGCGCGAAGTACGAATGCTAAAGGTGAGTGATGATCATCATGATATACCAATAACACGGAGTCTTAATATCCGATAACAGCAGCTAGAAATAATAATGACAAACAAGATATATTATATACAGTATATACGAGTGTTTATTCCTATGATCTGTGCAACAAAAATAGGAACTACAAAATATAATGGCAAAAATGCTCATAAAATTTGATAACAATCGAACCAATTTTAAAGGTATACGATAAAAATAATTTGTACACACATTGGGTATTTATTAGAAAATCCATTAGTTCGGAGCCAAAAACTTATGGATCATTCCACGTAAAAAGGAACATTAATTCTTATGGGAAAATTGAACTTAAGTCGAATAACTTGAAAGTTGTATCATTTTTTGGAACGGATTGTGTTTGAGTCCACTGTAGTATCAGCATCATCAAAGCAATTTTTATTTTAAACAATTATAAAATTGTGAAATTATTAAATTGATGTTCGAATTACCGGTTTTCATACTCTTTATATTAGCTTCACTTGTTAGTGAGTGAGTATGTGAGTGAGTGAGTGTGAGTGAGTTTCTATATTTAAAAACAAAACTATCCGGTGGATTTTGATGAATGGGGTATCTATGGATTTGTCTTGATCTACTAAGTAAAACTGGCTAACATGCCAAATATGCTTTATTCTTTAGACCTTCCTACAGGCTCAATGGCTCGATAGATTTTGAGAAATGACATATTCTCGGATCCGACTTATTCTCACGAGTGACACTGGCTATATGATATCAATGAAAGATATGGCGGATGCTATATGTCAGTATATAAAGAGTATGCTTAAAAATTAATTTTAATGTACTTCTTATAATTGAAGCAGGCTTCTTGGTCGCTACATTGCTCATTGTCTATAACTTTTTTAATTGATTTGTTAAATGTGCAAAACTTTGAGCGGTTTATATACACGCAAAAGAAGTACCTATAAAATAATATTTAAATTTCAATTGGAAAGATGACTTTTTGAGTTTTCATTACTCATCAGTTCAAATTAGTAACATAAGTGATCATTTACTAAATTTATCCAACCTCGTTGAGTATGACTTCGATTAGTCTCTAGGAGACATTGTAAATAGGGATAAAACTAGGAAATCACAATCTGAAATATTTAAAATTTTCTGAACGTAACGTAAGTAACCGTGGAATCTCCCTTATGTTTTTAATTAGCACCTATGGTACACATTAGTGTCACACGTATAAACTGCATTCATTGTGTATTTGGTTACTTAACAGTGTATTAGAGTTCTTGAAATGCACTGTATACTGTAGTAAGAAGTTGTACGCATGCTGCTTGACTATTTTTTATTTGAAGAGTTCATCACAAAAAAAAAAGTTTTTAATGAATTGTATACAGTAAGTATACGGTATCTAATTGTATACAGTAACTATATACAATTAGTTATAAAGCCCGTGCTTTGCACGGGTGTTGAAATGTAAACATTCGTGAGGAAATGAGCATCACCGTTTGTAAACATTCATTTATTTCAGTTAGAATTCAACAATTGGCATAATGTTTTAAGAGACAGGTTGAGATGTGTGAGTGATGGAGTTTGATGTTGTTTTCATGTTGTGAATATATTTCCACGAAAGTTGTACAATTTTTAAACCAAAATTACAACAAATTACAATTGAAATTTACATTCAAAACCCCACAAACAAACTCCATTTTCTTGTGAATATTGTAGTCTATAAATCGTGACACATCATCATTCATCTCACTTTACTTTATTTACTTGATTTTATAAATGCTTCATTTAATCATTTAAACTGTTGGAAATACACTACATAACATGACTCTCTAATAAAAAGCCTTCAACTTGGTAGTTAAAATGAACATAGTTTTTATGTTTCAAACTAAAATCACAATCGCAACAAAGCTTAACAATGCCGTGCAAATGCACATATTGTACATTGTTGTGCTTAAGGTGGTATGGTACAGGCGGCGCGATTTTCATTTGGATGAATCGGGTGGTCTCACACCTCCTAAGGACAATGTAAAGTCTAAATAAGATTCATAGCACAATAGCTATGTTTGAGTTGCTAGCACAGTAATATAAATAAGCCAAGTACCCCATGTTAAGTGGCGAAAGTTTGCATTCCGAAACCAGCTTCACAACGCTACTCCACAATACAATGTAAGAATATCCATTCAAGCTCTATAGTGCAAGGTTCTGAATTAAATTCAATATAATTTTAGCAAAGGTTAAGGTTAGGTTACAATTGATGCTAGAAATATTCTGATGTAACTCTGTATTTTGAAGCTTCCAAATGTTGTTTACAATTTGCTACACCGAAATAGTGATGATAACTAACAGTAGTATATCGTTACATTACATTGTTACTTGGCCAACGTGTAAATGTTTGTGAATATTATGGTGGTCTTTTTAGGCCATGGTGAATATAATTACTGCATTAAAAACTATTGTTAGAAAACGCTGTTGATCTACTTACAGCAGTTTTGTTGATCTACTTTTTGAGCAATCTTGCGTTTGTAAATTTGTATTGCTACCTGTTCAACGTCATAACTGTTGTAATCATAACTAAGTTAATTATCATAAAACGTTATCCGATAACATCATGTTTCCACGTTATTATAAATCACAAAAAGTTTATTGCAAGAAAAATTCATCATCACCATTTTTCAACAATACTTAGGTCCGTGCTACACATAACTTTCATTTCAAATACATTTCAAATAAGTTATTATTATGCAGTTTTAGTTATTTTAGTTATTATGCAATTTTAACTTATGTTGCTTCGCAAAATTTGTTACAGCAATTTACTATTTTAACTCATATTGCGAAGCAATATGAGTTAAAAGTTAAATTCGTTAAATTCAAATTAAACAAGCAGCTAATTCATAGCTGCCTAGAAGGAGACTGACCGTTGTCAAATCCAAATGGTCACTCACTGATGGACCCTCATTTCTTCACTCCACTTTTCTCACCTCATGTGCAGGGGGTGAAACGAAGGGGAAGAGGAAAAAATTCACCCTTTTACATTCCACAATGCACACACACAACCCGATAACTGCACAAACTATACGAATTATTATAGAATATAACTTTCGTTGAATTTTTCTTGCAATAAGTATAATATTTTGTGCAAAAAAAATGTTCATACCAATCATAATAGCTTGATTTAAACATTTTTGTTAAGTTGTTACTAAATAAATAAATTCAATTCAGTGGCGTCACCCAGTGCGGTAGCTCATGGTATCACCTCCACTTTCATGGTGTCAAACTTAATCAGCGTCTATAAAAACGTTATTCGAAGTTACATACGCTAATGTTCATGCGCATTAAAAGGTTAAAAAACACATGTAATAGCCCTTTGATGATACTGTACCAGATAGCTTTTTCTGGGATGTTATTAAAGACGTTATTAAATGAAGGCTTCTCCAGAATAACGTCGCATGTAACAATTCATAGTTTTGAGTAAATGGCAAAAGAAGTATTCAGCAACACATTGATTTTCACATATTAGATGACCAATTTCGAAGTGATATACTGTATGTATGTTTTAGGTAGGTTTGAGTTTGTCTATTGGTGGCACTAGGCCCATATACGAGGCACGTTTTTCCATAATAATCATAACATTAAATTTTTGTAACATACAACGTTATTCCGGGCAAGCATTCAAATACAAAACCGCATCATTATATATAATTATAATTGCATCAGATAATTTAATCACCGATGTACCATCAAGTCAATTTAGTTTCTAAAGTAAATCTTTAGCTATATTCTGTATCACGCAGTTTGTAGTGCTTTCCTGACGAGCGCATTGCTACAGCTTCATCAGGCTTTTCAGCATTACACAGCTGATTGCTACAGCTTTGGCAAACTTTCCGGCATAGCACAGTGCTATGGCTAATTGGCGAATGTAAAGTAAATAACATTTTACATAATTTTAGCCTTCTAGGTATATAGATACTGATACAGTACATTTAAACTAGGCTGACGAAAATGTTTTTGTGGTCATAAGTACGGGTGGCAAATTATCGAGGATATTTTTATCGATAAATTATCGATAAAAATTTGGATTATCGATAAATTATCAATATATTTCTAATTAAATTAGTTGCCTTATAAAATCAAATCACAATACAGTAGACTCTTGCTAATCCGGCCTTCCTGTCGTGAGATTAAAAAGGCTGGGTTAAAGCACTGATATCAGTGAATGGGACATCATGATATCATAGATAATACGTACTGATCGTGTTTAACTTTACTTATCATATATTTATTTTATATTTATTTTTTTTAAACAATATATCCAGTAAACTTGCAACAGTGAGTTTAGTGAAGAAGTAAACAATTTTTTTTATGCACTCCTCTCAGTAATCCGGCATCTCTCTGTGCAAGGAATAGCCGGATTAGTAAGAGTCTACTGTATTATGAAAACAAATTTTAATGAAATTGTTTGATATTAAAACTGTCATACTTTTATTTTCATGTTTGTTTGTTTACTTTTATACATTTTAAACACACAGGATATCAATTTTATCATTATTTAAAAAGTATCATTTCCAAAACTATAAAACATATTATATCGTTATTTGGAAAGTAAAATTTCAAGAAACATAAGGCATTGATGAATGACATTCATCTAGGTATAAGCATTCATGAAAACCGTGATGAAATATGCCAAATTTGCCAAAAAATGTTATTGTTTATTTATAACTATATGTACATCCGTGGTCGGAGATACCAAACATGCCAAAAACAAACTAAAAAGAATTTAACTGGTCACTTACAATACTGGTCACTTTACAGTAAAAAAGAGAAAACTTTCACTGATCATAAACTTAAAAAAGTAGGAGGTGTAATTAAATTACACTTTTCACTTATTTTATTGATAATTATTATCGATAAAAAGTAATGATACTTTCATTTATCGATAATTTGCGACCCCTAGTCATAACTACAATACAGAGATTCATGAAAAATAATAACTTTCTCATGAAATAGTACTAAGGTGACCAAAAGTTTATTTTTCCAGGACAGTCCTGGATTTATTTTAGGCTAATCCAGGACGCCAATTTATCCTGGATTTGATAATATTTTCGTGATTTTTTAGACAAATGTATGGGTTTTTAATTGTGTATTTTTAATTGTGTCATTGTGTCTATACACGATGTTGCCATGTCATATCATACCAAAAGATAGTATGTATAGTCTAACATTATGTAAAAAGTATGACTTTATTTTATTTTGTAAATCAAAAATTTTGATTTTGTTATTTTGTAAAGTGCATCAACTTGATCACTGTTCTACATAGTTTTGGTTGCTCTCTGAACGTTTACATTCCTACCAAATTGTTACACACCAAATCCTCTACTATAAACTAAATTTTTGCTACTTACAACTCACAGGTTCAAAATGTTACCACCCAATGTGTGTGTGTTTACCATTTGAACCACTTCATGTTTTTATTTTTTCTAACGACCATTACGTCCTTCCTCTTATATCAAAAGTTTTGATTTTTAAAATTAGATTTGTTAACTGGAAAGCAACATCTCTCCGTCTATAATGAATTTTCCAAGTGGCTGTTTTTAGCTAACGGCAATAACTGGTAAAACGTTTTTCCAGACGCTCGTTTTTTATTCGTTAACGTCTAAAATGTCCAACTTTAACGCTCGCTGAATAAATAGTTCTTGGACAACACGTGAGATGGCTAAGCTGACAACGTTTCGTTGTCTAGATGTATGCACATGCATGGTGCTGGAATATTTTACTATTTCCCATACACATTTATTTTTTTAAATTTTGATACAGTCCACTTGGACTAAATACATGACAAAGTATTACAATTGTAAAAAAAATATAACAGGAGAAAATAGTTTACTATTTAGCATGTTACAACGACCCAGCCACTCGCTGTACTTATTGATTCTCTACTTAAACATCTTTGAGTTTTCTGATGGTACTGGTCGCGGTACTGATTTCATTAAAATTGAATAACTCCTTGATATATATCCAAACAATCCAACAAGAATTCCACACACAATAATATCTCTAACCATAATGGCATCACTCACATTAGTGCTTCCATCCATTCGGTTCTTGTTAATTTCATTAATCTTTCATTTCCACCTCTTCATAGCCTTTGTTTAAAACTGCGCAAAATTCAGTTTCAATTCAAATTTGTCATTTAGTAACAAACCTGACCTATTCATTTTTACATTATAAATAAACATAAATAAGTACTACAGAATAATACTATAGAAATCAAACTTGCATTACATACAATGACATGAATACTAAATTTACACAAGATAAAATGTTTTTGTTTTTTAACTTCAAAAGGTGGCAACTTTAGTTTTCTGTTCTACTTCTTGTTGGTTAAGTATCTGCACGAACAATCGCTTTATGCTTCATCGTTTACATATATTGACGATAATGTCATAATCTATTATTTTCCTAAATATGAAACTCGCATCACTAACACCAATATCCGATCTGATCTCTTCACCATTGATCAGTGATGCAAACAACATTCACTCAAGTAAAACGCTATGGAAACTAACATTTTACCTCTCGTCAATCCTGCAATACCAAAAGTTAAACCTATCAATGTCCTCGGTTGTTGTTCTCCTCTTAAAACGTTTTAGAGCTTCATATTAGCTTCGCTTGTGCGTTTGTGAGTCTGTGAGTTTGGGAGTCTGTGAGTTTGTGAGCGAGTGAACTGGGAATTAACCTATACTGCTATCTACAGGTGTTTATGATGACCAGTGATGGGCAGCAACTACTTTAAAAGTAATTCAACTACAGTTACTAACTACTACTAAAAAATGTAATTGTAACTACTAGTTAACTACAATTTTGTAAAAGTAATTACAGTTACTTTTCCAACTACTTTAAAGTAGTTGA
>JAQIWH010007065.1:0-11955 GCA_034695005.1 Cryptops parisi
GATAGCAGTTTAATCACGGGATTAGCGGATGAAGCGAGTGCACTACTATAGGGCTTAGTAAGTTGGCAACGCGAGATGGTGTGAGATTGGTGGCAAATGCTGCTTTGTTTGGACTAATTTTCAACATTTAGCCTACGCTGCTTAAAAGTAACGTTGCAATCGTACCTGATTCGAAAATAAAATTGAGGCTGTTAACCTGGAATCCTTATGAAAGATTTTCTCCACGGTTTTTAATGGTTGACACTATAACAACACTTCGGAGGTTGTGGCAATGCCAAAAGTTCTTTTCTTTATTAGCATATCTATTCCATACGTGCGAGTTCGCTAATATGCAAGGTTAGAAATCCAGATAATCAAGAATAAAGCATTTTAAAACTCAAGCATTCGCATCAATTTTCCTTCTTTTAGGATTGCTAATCGGGAAATCCACTAATGAGTTATTCGTATCGGTATTCGGATCAGTTAATCGTATTGAGATTGCGAGAAAAACTTCGCTATTATGCGACTTAGTGTGGTGACAACTGTCTGCTAAAAGTTTTCCACTCGTGGGAATTTCCATATATATGGTTTTTGCATGATCTTAATAATAGCAATATAACGTTCTTTAAATACTTATTCTTTAAAAAAAACTCGCTCACTCAAATATGAAGTTAAATTAAATAGGCCAAACAGTCATTAACTAATGAAGTCACCATTTTCAACAATTGCTAAACTAATACTGAAAGGTCCGTCAACATACACGTCACTTAACGCTATCTTTGTTTACATCGAATACCTTATCTAATTGACAATAAATTAAGTTTACCATTTAGCATTTTATACACTTCTTGACATAATGTTTTTTGGCTTTAAATATCGTTATGGTGGGTATTAAAAAAATACAACTTGTCTGCATTTTTCTTTTAAAAATAAAAGGAAAAAAACGAAGGGAGAATTAACGACGAAGGAAGAATTAAACGTATTCGATTTTCTCGTTTTTATTTTCAAAACATAAAAAAAAAACCGAATGATAATGAGGATGATAAATCGATTGCAAGGGGGAAAACAAGTCTCGTTTTCTTATTGAAAGCGCTCGGTGGGATCGATTAAGATTACTGCTCGATTTGCACGGACTACGCCTAATGTCATTGATAAAGGCATTCGAGAAAAGGGTGCAATATTGCTCTTGAACATATACATACCCATCCACGTTCTCGAAAAGATAAGGAGCTTGTTGACAGTTTCTAGCCTTTTTTTTTTCAATATATATATTTATCGTTGTTGCATTATCGCCAGATTAGACACATAACAAGAATAGCTGGCAAGTTTACAAAGTGTATTGTGTTCGCAGTTTTTTAAATGGAAATGACACATACAGGAAGTTCGCGATTTATGCGAGTTTATGTCCGATTTAGCTAATATGCGACAAGCCCAGATGTTAGTTATAGGTGAGAAAATCAGCTGTTATGTGAATGAATGATTTATTTTTATGTAATTTGTTGTAATTTAGTGTAAAGATGACAAAGTAGAATTTTCACCTGAATTTCGATATGCTGTACACGAATTCAAATTTATTGCGCGGAATTTAACCCTCGCATAACTCGAGGACCTCATACTATAAGAAAAGCGTCAACATATATTTTTTATTTCCTTATTTGGTGAAGTGTAGAAAAAAAATATCAGCTCCTTAGATATTTTTTTATAAATGAATTAACAAAAACAAGGATGAAATTGAAATATTGGAAATTAGATCATTTCCTCCTTCGTTAGATGATGTTTTTATTGTCGATTTTCCCTTAATAACGGTTTTTGGTGAAAAACCTACAGAAGAACGGTTGTCGTGTTTTTAGAACGCTCGTATATTTTCCGAGTTGATTAAAAACAATAAATCTCTAGCGAAATTGTAACTACCTCGTACAAAAATAACGTACTTTAGTGGGGATTCATAATATTTTTTTCTCTTCTTTTTCGGTAAATTTGCGAGTGTTGTCTGTCTTTGGGAGGGTTTGTGGTGCCAAGACCCAAATAAACATTTCAGATTTAGGACTAAGGTGAAAGATTTACTAGAAAGGAAATATTTGCAACGCGTATGGAATTGTAAGACTTGTTGGCCCTAGTTGTTTATTTCTCTCACCTACCTGAACTCCACAAATATATCTACTTATATATACATACACAAATTATTTTATCTGTTTACAACCCTTGGAACAGTAAATCTTTCCACTATGGATATAGAAGACGCTAAATGGAGCTAGAAACGCAATTATTTCTTAAAGGGGGTGTATTTATATTAGGGGGTCCTAAGTTAAATTATGTTAAGTTGAGATTAAGCTGTTATACTGTATTTAGCTGAAATGAATATTAACATTTTAATAGGGCCATTATTCTAATAGCTACACTCGAATTCCTGTGGATTTAACACTTTACCTATACACTTCGGATATTATCGCTTCTTGATATGAATGTCGGATAATATGCACCCATAGAAACATATGAACCCGAATACATTTTGTAATGTAAAAAAAAAAAGAATTTTTTACCGTTCCCTTTTTCAATAATAATATTTTTTGTATCCACCTGAGTTCATATTTCGTAAAAAAAAATTAACTTTGATGGTAAATTGTTCATATATGAATAGGATTTCATGTGACGTATTAACGCTAGTGGTTAGTTGTATTGCGCCAAACAAAATCCGGTAAAAATTTGAACTTCTTTTTTTTTTTTTGTAAAACTTCAAAGAAAACTGGAAACAATTAGATATTGCGTTGTTATTGAAGGAAGTCTTTATTTTTATAAAAGGTAATATAATGAGGAAGCAATGGTTTTTGCAATGTATGAAATTTTTTCAAACTTTCCTGAATATGCGTAGGCCTATTATTAAAGTGTGTTTTTTTTCCATTTATTAATACTGTTGGTCTGAAATAGTCTAGTAATTTATTCCACGCGGATGAAAAATGATTCAGATGTTTTATTGTACACTTTTAACTTGTTTAGAAGGAAGAGACGATGTTCAGAATAATAATTCATTACGTGTAAAAATCCATTCCACACAACCAATCGGGCGATTCCTATGAACAGTAATTTTCAATAGTTTTAATAACTTATTCCACCCTAATGAAAAAAAAAACAACTTCAAAGTTCTTTTCGTTCCCGATTTCAATCATACCGAGAATAGTGAAATCTGACTCCATCATTGGCGTGCTAATAGAGTCATTTACACATGAAGAAAAAAAAAACTAGGATGACGAAAAAAAAAGAATCACTCATAAAGACTGAGAAGGGGGAGGGGGTGTATAAAATTAGAGAAGGGTAAAAACGACCTCGTTATCGTTTCTCGCATCAAGCCCTCGTCAATTTTTCTTTCCTGGTCTTTTTACAATTCGGATTTTTATGACGTGTAACGAAGACGGGAGAACAGGTGATTCATCATGTCGCCTTCATTGGCACGTGAACACATAACCGTACATAACCACACCTCTTTCTTCGACTGACAACGGAACGTAATTAGAAAAGCTAAGAAAACAATGCAATTCGAATTAATGGAGAGGAAAAGTTCTCGTTTCTCCCCCTCGATTCATGTTTTCTTTTATATTTCTCCTTTTTTTCTGACTTATCGCATTCTTTTATCATCATCATCATGATTCTTTTTTTTCTCTTCTCATTATAGTTCATGTCATCATATTGTGGTGTGAATGGATCTATTAATCGTGATAATGATGTGGTCTATAGAAATAATCTGGTTCATTTGGAAACTATTATTCGGTTTCATTAGATATGAACAGCAGCAGGTTATTGCGTTTGTTACAGATGTCGATTATTTGTTCTATTTGTATACGATGTCAAATTGAAAGGAAGCCGTTTAAGAGTCTCGTAAGTCAACCTTCAAATGTCTTAGAACATTCAATTGTCCATATTATAAATTTAACTAAAACATTAAACAAACTCTTTTATATTTACAATATATTATTAATAATAAACAATGTTTGGTTAATTTAACAATCATGAGTTGATTGCTAATAATGAGTTAAATGGGCAGTATGAGTAAGTCAATTAGACGCTAAGCGTATGATCACACTAAGTTATATAAGCGACATTGAAATTTTTTATTGTACAGGTGTCATAACGATTAAATTCGTTTTTTTTATAAGTGTAAAGAATAATAAAATGTTCAAGTATACGGTTTAATACGCAACATGGAAAGAAAGTATATCTGTATGTATACAAAGTATAAAGTACTGTATTACTATCCATCTTACTCATGGAAAATGGCTTTACGTTCGCACTAATAAAAGTATTATTTTTGTTTTTTGTTTTTAGGGATTTGTAAGATAATTTATGTTTTTAACCTTTAGAAAGCATGACAACGTAAATAAATAAACATAAAAAAAAATTAAATCTCGTCAAAATTTAATGTTTCTAAGGAGTGTCAAGCGTTTAATAATCACATCAAACGTAACGGAGAAAGAGAAGAAAAAAAAGAGTTTATTTTATAGCAGCAAAAAGAAATTTCTTTTTTAAATGCGACAGTGGAGTGAATGAGCTTGACATTAACGATTAGGCTTAAAAGCGTGTGAATAATGCCAGCTTGAAATAACACGTTGACATTTTTAATTGGGAGTGATTGGACTAGGTTAAAGCTGTGGCGTTAATAGCCTACTGCGAGTCATTCTCGTTAATCGCATCCATCTCATTGCCACGCGAGAATGGCTTTTCAGAGTGGAGAAAAGAAAATGGGATAAGAAGAAGAAGAACGAGGAGAGAGAAATAATATAGGATACTGGGAAAAAAAATTACTAAAGAAGGAAACTTTTTTTTTTCAAGAGGGAGAGGGAAATAATTGGAATAAAAGAGAAGAACCGTGTTCCAGACATGACATCATTGAGGCGCGAGAAAAATCTCTTACGTAAACAGCTCTTAGCGAGAACGAACTGACGAGGATATTTTAATCATTTCCGCTATGGTGCACCAATTGTAACGCTTTAGGGAAGAATGAAGGAAAAATATGCTCGCCTAGTTTGATAGAAGAATTAATGTTTGATTTCAAGGAAAAAAAAGTTTTGGTGATTTTATTATTATTATTATTATTATTATTATTATTATTATTATTATTATGGTACGTGTGATGAACAGTGCTGTTATTGTCGATTTTAACGATAAATAATGTTTTTCGATATGAGTTATAAGACTAAATACACTAAAAAGTCGATTATCCGAAATTTCTGTATATCCGAATTAGGTAAAATATGTCATTTCAATATAAAAATCGATACATGATCGAAGTGTCATTGATAATATCGATAGTTATGGATAATTCATCAAACAAATGATTGTAAGTTAATATTGTACGTACATATTGTTCACGTTTTTAAATGTTCACTTTTTTTTTTTTAAATGTTGTTGGCTTTCTTTAATATCATACCTAGCATATACATTTAAATTCCGGAATATCCGAATTATCGTTTATTCAAAATGAGCTTAGTCCCATCGCATTCGGATAATCGAATTTGTAGTGTACCTATATATTGAAAAGTTTTTATTAAATACAAGTAAAAAAATGTTCATTTGAGTTATCTACATTTAAACTTCGAACTTTTTTTTCTAGTATACCTGTGATTGATGATCAAAGTGTCAATATAATAATACTTACAAGAACAAAGAGAAAATGGTTCAATTTATTCCTCTCTCTCTCTCTCTCTCTCTCTCTCTCAATTTATCCTCCCTTGCCTGATTTTTTTTTCCTTTTTCATTTAAAAGGATTTTTTTCCAGAGTTTAAATGGGAAAGTTCGTCATAATGGGGGTTGTGGGTTTGGTGTTTTTTTTTTAAAGGATGAGTGGGAAGGGGCTGGAAAATTTTCCCCCTACGTTCCTTTTCCGGGATAGGCCTAATGGATGGAGCGGGAATAGAAGAGAAATGAGCGTGACTAACTGCGAACGATCAGCTCGTCAGTTCGCGTGACGAGTGAAAAGCGAGAGAGACAAGAAAAAATTCTAACGTGGTATGTACCATCACAAAAAAAAAATTGTCCCAATATAAACTTTTTCAATCTTACTCCCACTCAAATCCATTACCTTGAATGAAATTTAGGAGTCATGTACCGTACCTACCTTAAATTTAACTGAAACTTCCTGAGACGATGGTTTGTCATTTAAATAGTCGAAAACGTTTGTTGACTAACTAGGTTACAAGATTGTACTCTTTCACGGGATAGTTGATTTTCTTTATTTCATGTGGTTATTGGTTTTCACGTATGAGAATTTCATATCAAGTTTACAGTTTTAGCATAATTTCATCATAGTGTGTTAAGCATACAAAATTAATTTTATGAGGGTTAAAGAAATGGTCTTTGCTACGCGTTTTGTATGACGACGTCTGATGTTTAAGTTCTTTCAGCTCATTTTTATTTTAACTATATAGGTTATAAAGTGCTTTATTTTTAACTAGAACGATTGCACAACATTAAGATTTGAAATTATTTGACATTGGTTTAAATCGTTTTTTAATGACATCAACTTGAAAAAAAAAGGAACTAGAAGATAAAAGTTTAGAAACAATCGGTTGTCACAACGTCAACTAAGTCATTACTCTACTTTTCTCATCTTATTTATTCTGTGTTGGAAAAAAATTGTCTCGGGAATGCTTTTAGATTGATTAATTCGAGAAACGAGTGAATTGAACGATGCGTCGATTTAACGGAATTAGTCTCGTTGATATATTGTCGAAACTTGACTGTTAAAGGTTGGCGGTCATTTTCTGATTGTCATCCAATGAGGATTTAGAAAAGATACGCATATCTGTTAGACGAAAACCACACAGTTTAAGTGAATCTTGTCACGTAAAGTCAACTTCCCCAAATTGGTCAATTATAGAGCTCGTTAATTGTCCACCGTGGTCATTCAGTATGTATGTTGTCCATATTTATGTAGCGAATAGAAGTTCGTCGAGTTTATGTTTGGCTGTTAATTATGTAAGTACATAGTTTTAAATGCGTATGGGACAAATATGGACTTTTCGCTCGTTTAGTGTGGAGTCGTTCAATTAAGCGTTTCGTTTTCACGCGGGTAAAAATTCAATCATGGTCGCGAGGGTTGAGTCAATGGGGGCTTAAGTGCTTTTAACTGTCACCCGACCCTAGTTTTATGTAACCGTCCAAGGAACAGCTGTGGGGCTCTCTTTTAAATGCTCCATGAAGACATTTTTCCCCCGAGTTGACGTTTCGCAAAGGCACGTGTTATGGTTGTACACAAAGGTAGATATGAGTACATTGATTGTCGCATTTAATCCCATTATAATGGAGTGAATCGATGATTGTGACCTTTTTTTTTCTCCGTGAATTGTGGGTTAGTATTTCAGCCCGCTATTATTTAAGCTTTAGATTAAGCGAAACGTTTATCCAGACTTTGCGCGGACCCGTTAGTACTAACGTAATATCGCTATTGTAATTATTTTTTGTCCACAAGTTTTTTAAAAGCTACGATCTACTTTGTTTGTGACTCGCATACATCGCCTTAACGGCTGATGATGTGCTTGTTAAGTTTCATCACGTCTAAGATGGAAAGACTTATATAATGTGAAGGTTAACAAACCAAACTTTGACACGGGACGTACCTTTGCCTACGAGGTTAAGACACTCGACCACGTTGGCGGGGTGCGTGGGTGGCGAAGTAATCCTAGAATTGTCAGTAGGTGAAGACGAAGGCCTGTAGGGTTCCTCGACCGACGATGTCGACGAGGAAGATGAGGACGACGAAGACGACGACAACGACATTGATGATGATGAAGTGACAGGCACCCGATGACTACACGCGCCAATGTTGTTGTTGTTGTTGTTATTGTTGACAACGTTGCCACCACCGCCACCACCACTACCAACAACCCCACCGTTAGGGACAGTTGTCGGGGTGCTGCTTCGCCCATTCATAAGGGGTTGTTGCGGTAAAGGATGCGTATAGCCATGTGGTGACACGATGGGTTTCTTGAGGAGGGTGTCCATCACGACGGGACTACCCGGGGGACAGGAGGAGTTCACTAAAGACAGAGGTCGAGGCGAACCACTGGGACTGCTACACCCACTGCTGTTACTCGAAGACGCTCTTCGGAGCTGCTGTGGTTGTGTTTGCAGCAGTAAACCATTGGCAGGACTCGACCGTTTCGTATCTGTCAATGACAAGTTGAGTGGTTCGGCTAACCTGTTATCGGCATCACCATCCGTCGGACTCGGTGTGTAGTCCATCGAGGGGGAACTGACATTGCTGCTGTTGTTACTGTGATGAGAAGACGAACTCAGGTGATGGTGATGGTGGGGGTGGTGGGGGTGATGATGAAGATGATGATTAGGATAGTGGTGGTGGTTATGGTTACTGCTGCTGTTGTTGTTAGACTCGACATGACCGTTGAGTGAACTGGTGATGCTGTTGTTGTTGTTGTTATTGTTGGTAACGTTGACGGGCCATCCGAGAATGTCAGCGATAAAATGCGGCGTGGGTTGCTTGGGTGGTTTACCGTACACGTGTGGGTGCCATGTTCGGAGGGTTGTCGCCGTAGTCGTGGTGCTGACTACGGCTGGTAGCGTCGTGCTGCTGCCGCGCTCGCGCTGCATGGCGTGGGCGGCGAGGAAGTGGTCTTTTTCCGCCACGGCTTACCACGGAGCTGCGGACACGACCACCGTACGGTGCGGCGGCTCGAACGCAATAACGAGCGACCTCGTGCTGCTGCCAAACACGCCTCGATGCTAGCGCCTGCTGGTGAAAAACGGCGATAATAGCTGCTTTGCTCCGGTGCAAAAGGAGGAGGAGCAGAATAATCTTTCGTGATCGCGTTGTTTTCTCGTTCTTGTTATTGTACAGTAGTAGTACATAATTTGGCAGGCATTTTTTTTTTGTTGGAGTTTCAAGTCTGTTTATTTTTTTGTTCATGATGTGTTGATACTGAGTTAAATCATAGCACTAGAATAAACTGTCTGTCTATTTATTCTCAGTTGATTTTTTTTTAAACGACGTAAATTAACCAAGCGTTACTGACAAAGTGCCATTAATCTTTCTTCAATCTGAATCTGAAGAGTTGCGTGTTCGGATTGAAATTTTAATGTTGTTGAATAATTTAGGTTGGTTGGTTGACTTTTTTTTTTTTTTATTGCGGATTCAGGAAAAAGTCCGTAAAATGGTGTTTAAACGTCATACACTTTAAAGTTTGATAAGTTCCTACATGAGCAACACATTGACTCACTTATGATAATAACAACAGAAAAATGTGACTAAGTTGGTTTCTCTTACAACGCTTCGTGTTCTTTTCATAATGACTCATTTTTTTTTGTAATTATAGGGATACAAACTTGACATTAATTGAACGAATAGCTAATATCAATTTGTAAAACGCCTCACTAAGTATACTCGATGCTATACAGTAATTCTGAATATTGAAATTATCTTTGGTTAATTGTTTAAATATAGATATATTTTGTATATTTAACCCCACGTTTTTTAATACATATACATTAGACATTTAGCCCATTGCTCCTAGGACATTGAGGTCATCAACGATTAGATGTTTGACATCATCATTTAGTTTTTTGGTCAGGTTAACTGTTTTATCTCAATTAATTAATTCATTAAGAAATTAGTGTCGAAATTGCAAATGTGTACTTTCCATCTCTTATACTTTCTAAAATAAGTGTGGAACGAACCTCTGTTTAAAAGTCTATAGTTATGAAAAGCCCACAACTTTATAGAATTTTTCATGTTTTTTATTATGGATAACGTGGATAATAACTTGATAACTTGGTGATAACTTGGATAACGATACTTTTTCTGTACTAAAAAAAATTGTTTAAGGAATAATCAAGGTTTATCATTAATTGAAATCAGTGTTGAGTATATTTGGACAACGTAGTAGGCGTCTTTAGGAGATAAATCACATGTTCGAGTTGCTGACAATCAAGATTTACCAACTCGATATTCGGACCAAATTTCGGACCAAAAAAATGATGATTTTCAACTTTACAAGTTTGGTCTCGTCATAAAGACCGACGAAAAGTTGCATAGGCTCCTCTGACGTCACGCTCGTCTAATCAGTAGAAACAAATTCATTGACAAACTTACTCTGGCGTGTGACATACACTTTGAAGAAGATCAGCATTTAAAAAAAATGGTCACTAAAATAAATGGGTCGACTGAACGACAGTCAAGTTTCCCATTTGGCGGCGAGTAAGAGGGGGTACTTGTGGATTTGTCCGTTTCCTGCGATTAATCCCCTCGCTCGCTGGCGGCATCTAAAACGAAACGTCTTAATTTGAACACGGTGCAATTAATTCCATCCCACTTGCTGGCGCCTCGACACGCCCGTTCGCGTCACCGGGTGCTCGCGCGCGCGCTCGGCAAATAAATACACTGATTGGGCGGCTCGATAAAAGCCAATTACCGAGCTCGATTGGCGGCGCAAGAAATGGATTATGGAAATGAGCCAGCAGCTGAGCGACACGAATAAAACTACAACTACTATTACTCTGGGACTACGAGCGACGACCCATCAAAACGAAGGATTTTTCACCAAAAAAAGTATTAAAAAAATTTTTTTTGAATAATTTAATTTTGTTTTTGGTCCTGAATGTTAAATGTGTTGCATATAGTTTTAGTAAATGTTATATTTTTTATTTGGTATACAGGGTGTCCTAAAACATCTTTGCAACTTTAATAGATACTTTTTGGTCACCCTGTATGTGAATACAGGGCTGTAAATAAATATACAGTACATTGAGTTTTAGTAGTTGAATGTAGCACTTTTATTGTGTGTAGCTTTACATACAATATATGGGTTGTTAATATGCGCACTTTGTTGTTTGGGTCCGTATACTATAACTAGGCATAACTTATCCGAGAATCAGATTGGCCTGTTTCTTGCACCAAACGACGCAGAATTTCGAAAGGACTTGGTGTTTTGTTAAGTAACATTTTTACAATTTCGAGGTAAACACGTTTAAAGATCTGAACTTGCCTTTCTGTCTATAGGCTACTTCACTGTTCTTGTACTAATATCTTTGCACATATTGTTTTGCTCAAAATTATGCATTAGGAAGGTGTAATTGCACATTCGAAAATGCTTCTAGGTCATTTTTGACAAAAATGTTACTTAACACCCTTTCACACCAGGCCCTTCAATTATATCTATTGAAGAAAAAAAATGATATTCGGAAAAAAGTGGAGCTGACCGGTTACTGCACCGAGGCCTTCAATTGCAAAAAAAAAACTATTTTAACGATTACAACTAATGTTTATATGTATAAAACGTAAATCTGCGTTCCCGAAGTGAATATGTGTTATACAAATCAAAACCGTTGTTTTATTCATATCTCATCTCTATCATGTATCACCCAACTTCATTACAAATACAACTAAGCCTCAGAAAAAAATTTGTCTACAATTATAGATAAGCTTGTTGAATATTGCAAAACGAGGAGGGGTATTGAAATCGTGGGAATAATGGACTCTGTCGTGGGCGTTTTAAACTTTTCAATGAGAGAGAGAGAGAGACAGGGAAGGGGGAAAAGGGTGGGGAGAAAGAATGGGGTATGTCATTTTGGCGTGTATGCGTGGGCGGATGGACGGATCAGAGAAAGAGTGAGTGAGAGAGAAAGAGAGAAGAAGAAGAGATAGGTTTCTCCGAAGGGAGATCCAATCTGTTGACGGCTAATGATGGCGAGGAGCGCTCACGACTCGGATAGCGGACGATAATGGCTCCGGATAATGGGCAGGCCGGATGGCGAAGAGGATGGTGGCCACCCTCGTTATAATGACCAAACGACGTTTAAACTGGCTTGCCAACACAAAGGAAGTGGAGAGAATGGTTGGAAGGAGGAGAGAAAAAAAGGGAGGTGTGAGGAAGGAGAAAGGAATTGTTTTTGCTCCAGGGTTTGTTAAGGAACGATGACGAAGCGGCCACTTGGGAGGAACCAAATATTTACTCGTAGATGTGAAATTGAGGT
>JAQIWH010007066.1:0-11952 GCA_034695005.1 Cryptops parisi
TGACTTTCCCTGACACCTTTTCATATCCCTGACATTTCCTGACTTTTACTGACTATCCAGAAAGTGGGAACCCTGTTTTAGCAGGAAATAAGTTTTGTCTTGAAAATAACATATTTGGAATCAGCTATGCACAGATAGTTGTCAGAGCATCTTGTCTAAAAAATAAAGTTATTGAAAGTGGAGTTAAGACGTTTTGGGAATAAGCTCTTCAATTGTGTGAAATCTGGCATACTAGGGTTGTGTATGTGTATCCCTGTATCCAGGGTTATTCAAAATGGGGGTTACACAAGGGGTTAACCCCCTAGTTTGGAAAAAAACTTTTAGGAGTACCTTTCTACGTACAGTATATAGTTACATAATGTATATTAAAGTATGCTATGAAAAAATAATGTTCTTGAAACTCACCATTCTCCTGAAAATTCTGCACACTGGCCGGTGCCATATGTGCAGGATTTTCACATTGTGAAAAGAAAGCAGCAGTTGAAGGAGCATTCATTCACTTGTTCACCACTGCACTGAATCGCATAACAACCACATTTTCTCAAATTAAGGAGAATTGCATCTGGAGGATTTTTCTCATCGCATAATAGTGAAATCATGAATACAGAACATCCATAAATTGAGCTATTCCCTGTATTTCTAGTGTTTGCTATTTTAATACCATATAACAAGACTCTCCCGGTGTTATAGTAGAAATTTTTTTATTATACAATTCTTATCGTACTGTATATCATTGATACAATATTCAGTCAAGTTTTAATTAAAAATCAAAAAAATTCAATAATTTTAGAGTATAAAGTAACATGATTTACAAGTACAAACCACATGTATAAAAAACCGAAACTATAATTTCTCAACTTCACCCTACAGCAAACAAAATGCTGATTTTGTTTTGTATGTACCAAGTTTTAAGATCGTTATTATGCTTGGTACTACTAAGCATCACATACTTACAAACCAGTATTCGTATACAGATTCAGATGTGCATTAGTTTGTTTGTTTTTTACACCCATGTCACTGTGTCATTAGGTAACTACTGAACAAGTTTTGCATCTTTTGCCATGCCATAGAAAATGGATTTCTTATTTTGCAGCAAAGTTGCAGGCGAATCAAACTCGCAAATCTTTCCTTGGTCCAGGACAATGATTCTATAAAAGAATCCATTCGTTGTAGTCACCGAGGTTACAATTATTGCAATTTGGCCTGGACCATGTAAACCCACAAATTCTATATAATTATACAAGTATATATCTGCACTAACCTTGTACTGTCCATTATGGTGTTCAATCTGTGTGCAATGGTCATCACGGTGCATTGTGCGAATTCTTTACGAATCGTAGCCTGAATCAAATCGTCGGTCTCCATGTCTACAGCGGCGGTGGCCTCGTCGAGTATTAGAACTTTTGTCTTGCGTAAAAGAGCACGAGCCAAGCAAAGCAATTGACGCTGGCCCACACTATTAAAAAACAAAGAAATACAGAGTTTATGCAATGACTATTATACTGTGCAAACATTTAACAAACAAACTTTTTGCACATTTATTACCTTATGTTTTCACCGCCTTCTGCAATGTGATGTTGCAAACCCATAGTGAGGCTTGACACAAAAGCTTTTAAGTGAGACAAGTTTAATACCATCCACAATTCATCATCTGTATGTCTATTAAATGGGTCCAAATTTATTCTTAAACTCCCTGAGAAAAGCACTGGATCCTAAAAATATAATATAACATGATATAAATTGGATCATCAATACATATGCAACTATTTTAAAGAACTTAACTGAACATCACGTCAGTATTAAAGAAACGTATTATTGAACTTTTTCAAACAATAGCCCTATGCTATAACTCGAAAATACATTTTGGGGACAATCGATGAAAGGGAGAAATTGTGTTTGATAATGATAATTTACCTGGTCAGAAAAATATAAGTTTTTAAAATTTTTAATTTATGACTAGCACTTTTAACTTTTTTTTAAAAATTAAGAAAGCAGTTTGTTATATTAATATATTATTTTTGAAGTTTAACAACATTATTAAATTTGTATTAGAATATTGTTTCATTAGACGTAAATTTATTTTTTTTCAAATGTGTATTTTAAATTCTTCAATCTGTACTTCCCTGTACTCTTTTAAGAAAAAGGTTTGCAGCCTGCTTGGGCTTTTCAGTTATACAAAGATGTTTAACAGTGAAGCCTAATCAGGGGGAGCTTTCTCGTAATTCTTATTGCGTTGCTTGGTTCACTTATGCTAAATTAATCACTATTTCTAATTATAAACGCACTGAATAGTGTAAAAGAAGTTTACATTGGTGGTAAAGCCACCGATACTATTTTTGAGCTAGCTTAACAACTTATCTACTGTTTATATTCTGTTGATAGGATCCTTAGGCAGTTCACTGTCGTATGCCGTCAAATAACAATAATGGTCTAGGGTTTAACCTATGATGTCAATGATGACAAAACGATTTCCAAAAACATTTTGATGTACTCCGATTTGAGATCCTCTTTTATACTCATCTTTGTTTAAATTTATGCTGTTAAGATAAACCCTGTGCTTCACAGAGTTTATGTTAGTATGACAACATACACAAATATATGCATGTGTAGTAATTTATTTTGCACAAAATGTCAATTATTTCAAGTATACGTACAGTATATAAGCCTATGTATAAGAGGTTGTAATATGCCATATACCATCGTCATGTATGAATAGTACTCGAAGTATAATTCAGTAAAGTCCGGTTATTATGAACACTTTGGGAACTTTGCTTTATGATAATAATAACCGGCTGATAACATGATTCAGTGAATAAAAAATATTAAATAGTGTGATGGGACCGACTGATTATGATAACAATAGTCAATTGACAACATTAACCATGATTATAATAACTGGATTCCACTGTATAATATGTGGGATTTTTTTTCCTGTTATAATAATAATAATAATAATATGTGAATGGTATAAAAAATAAATGCTAATGCAAGTTATCTTACTTGAGGGATAATGGTAAGTTTTGATCTTAATGCATGAAGTCCTATTAGTGATGTATTCACATCATCAATGAAAATGGTTCCATTTGCCGGTTCAATCAGTCGGAAGAGTGCAAGAGTTAATGAAGATTTTCCAGCTCCCGTTCTACCAACAATCCCAATCTAGTCAAATTTATTAATAAGTCATATAAAATACACTTACATAATCATTAAAGCATCATTAAGGCTTATCAAATCATAAAATAACATTTACAAAAATGTGTAAGAAAAACCTCCTTCATTACCTTTTCACCACTATGAATGTGGCAAGAAACATCCTTAAGAACTAGATCCATTCCAGGTCGATATCTTGTACCGTAATGTTGAAACACAATGACACCTTTGTCTGGCCAACTTTGTGGTGGATCTAAATCCTCGACTTCCCACGCAGCCTAACAAATTAATAAATGTTTTAATTAGTTTGGTTAATTTTAACAGGACAGTCCCCTGCTCTGATAAAACATAGTTTTGAAACACTAAAAAGAAAACCTGTTACCACATCCCTACTGAGTAGCCTAAGAAAAAACATCCTAAATTGTTCCCTCCCAGAAAAGCCTTTGAGAGGGAGACGAAACATTGGAGTGATTGTTATTAGCTACAAGTAAGCAACCCATGCTACAGCACGTGAGGATATTGTTCTCTTTGATATAATGTACTCACCTTATGGTTTGCCTTGTTTGCTAATTGTGTTTTTGTCATGGAAACATTTTCACGAACAGAGGAAGAGCAACTTGCATTTTACATAGTTTAATTAGTAATATGAGTAACTTGCCTCGGTTTCAACTTCAGCAGCATATTCATTTATACGTTCAACCGCAACAATATTGGTTTCCAAGTCACAGATCATCCTAACCATGAAAGTTAGAACGTTGGTCAACTATTTAAAATTAAAATAAAACTTTAATAAACCAACATGCCCACGATAAAATGACTTATTTATATCAGAAAAAAGCTTGATTGACATTTAAAAAGGTACTCACAGAAGCTGCATAGCTAATTGAAAGTCCAATTGTTCCACCGCCCAGAGTCTCCCTACCAATAACTGCAAACATGGCTGCACTAAAGATGATCAGGTTTGAAAGAAGTTCAAGTCGTATTGCAAGCCATCTGTTATGATAAGTAATAAATGATAAGTAATACACGTATATATAGTGAGCTAGTTTTCAACACACAGTTGTAATATAAATGTACGAGCGTGTTGTGATGAATTCCGTGGATTTTGGAGTTTACCAAAAGTGTATAAACAAAAAGAGTTCCAAAGAGCGTGACATGCAGACACAAATATGGATAATTATATACAGAAATATATGGGGACAGTCTGGGTAATCACCTGTTGGCAACAATGCTTGGAAAATAACACATATGGTTCCGATCAACTCTCTGCTCCGATTCCTGGATAAAATCATTTGAACGGTTGTAAGCACGGATTGTGCTGGCACCGTTTATAGTTTCCGAAAAGTATGAAAAAATAGGGGATCTAGTGATTGATTCCAATCGTTTTAGTTGTCGAGATGATGCAATGTAGAAACGCTGTTAAAAATCACAGAAAAGAATATTAATGAAAGCTATTCTCTTTGATTACAAAAAAAAAGAGTTTAAATCAAAAAAAAAATTTGATTCATATACCTGAATAATATAAAATATAATGCCAATTGGAAGAACGAGAGACAGGAAAATAGGTGTGCTCATGCTGATGACAACAAGAGTTGAGATAACTTGAAGGAATGTTCCAATCAATGGTCTCAGGATCATGGGAATGGTCGTGTCAACGATGTCAATGTCTTTTGAAAATCTGTTTACAATTCGTCCAAGAGGGGTTGTATCAAAGAATGACATGGGACATTTCACAATGTTGTTAAGCATGCCATGGTGAAGTATTCTAGAAGCCTTGATAGCGCCCAGAGCCATGATAAATGAACCGATTAAAGTAGCCAAAGCTGAAATATATAACCAAATTTTTCATGTACTGGTATCTAAAAACAGATCAATCATCATAATTCCTAGTACCACGATTACCAAAACAGTAGTTACAAGGACAGGATTAAATATGAAAAATCTGAGGTTACAGAAATAACATATAAACTGCATTAAATATGAAATACATTGTCTTGCAAATACTCTTTTCACACATTCATTTTAAGATTTTCTAACGTTTATAGGCTATATCCGGTTATTCCAAGGTTATTGTAGTGTAGTCTATAATAACATAATATTCACTACTATTTATAGTACTGGTATCTACCAGATAGCATTATAGTAATGCAATCTATGGGTAAAAAATATTATCTATGTCCATGGACAAAGTAACTCATCTACTGGTATACAAAACCAACTCGAACAATATGCTGAGTTATGCTGGAAAGCTTAACAAAGCTGTAGCAGAGTGCTGCTGGTTTATACTGGAAAGTCTTCAAAAGCTGTAGCAATGCGCAAATCTCGGTAGGAAAGCACTACAAAGCTGTAGCTGTTCACTGTTATACAGAAAAGCTAAACTGTTTATTTTAGGAATTAACTTCATGGTAAATTAGTGGTTAAATTGCGTGATGCAGTGAATGCTGACTTTGTTCCGACTTTAATGTGATTTTTAACCTTTTTAGTAATATTGTAGCTGAAATATCTGGTGTCGCCAAAGGGATGCTAGAAGTGCCAAATCTTTTAATGTATATGCACATTAAGCACTTTAGACGCTTAGGATAACGTTTTAATAGCCACCAATCAAGGTTTGATACCATGGAGGTGGGAAGTGACACTATGATTTACAGCACTGAGTGACACCAACCTTACAACGCCACTGATTGAACCATAAAACTACAAACCGCGTATCCCAAACCAATTTTGTTAACCACAGATAATGAAAAATAATCATATACAGTAACTTTATAAAAAAATAGTAACTTTCTAACCTTGTACAACACCAAATGCACCATAAACTCCTAAGCGAAGATCACGAAGTGGAATGTTCTGAGTGTTGTTAGCTAACGGAGGATCTTCACTCCACAAGCTGAGCCAAATGTTAGAAGCCACTAGGGAACCGGAACTTACAGCATACAATAAAAGATAACCAGCAACTGTCCAGTAACCAGTTGCACGTAGATATTCTACATACACAAACCATTTCACCTGTGAGATGACAACAAAAAAGTAATTTTATCGTTTTTGTTTTTTACTTGACGCAACACAAAAGTATTAGTAAAAACCTTCTCACTTTGCCAGTTTCAGTTGATTCAACTTGAATCAACTTAGATTGTTCATCTTTTAACGCTCTGGCCGGCTCACTCAGATCTCTATGTAATGGAGACGATCGGCGGTGAGAAATGTCCAGTTTTTTAGATGACGAGCTTTCTGCATCACTCACATGTTCGCTCTTCATCGACAACTTGCGAGATATTTGCCTATATAATAATTTATTGCTTTAAAACTATTAAAACGTTTCATACAAAACTTATTTGTGATCAGTACCTTTCAAGAGCAGGTGAACCAATACGAGTGACTACATCATGTGCTATTCCTTCCAAATCTAGACAACAGTAACAATAGTCGGTCAAAACTGTTAGACAAACAACTTTCTGTTTATAAACAAGTTCGGTTCTAAAACGTTGTTCATTATACTCGTACATTTTGTTTATGTTTTTTCTTGCATTTCCTTGATTTTTTATAATATGTACGTTAGTAGCCATTTTAAAGCATTAAAACCATGTACTAAACACCCAATGGTCTATAGTCTATATACCTATAGTATACAATACATTTATTATAATGTATGAGTACTTTCATGTTATAGCCAGGCTCGTCTGATGTTGCTGTACTTGGTGATGGGTTTATTTTGCAGGTTAGGTTGGAAAAACAAAACAATATCATACATTTAATACGTTTCTTTGTTTTTCCTAATCTAACCACAAACAAAATAAATCAAGTACAAAGCAAATAGCAACATCAGACTGGGCCTGGCTATAACAGAAAAGTACCAATGTGTGTATGCATTATGGTAAATTTATCATATAACTTACAAGGAGTTCCCAAACGGTCTAGTCGAATTTTAACCAAAGCTATTATGCGTCAAAACAAAGCAAAAAACCCATATGACCCATGGGTCCGGTAATGCTTCTCTTCTGAAATAACACAGGGTGAACTCATAATTTATTAATTAAACATAATTTAATTTAAATTTATTAAACATAGTTTTATAGTACTATGTGTTTCAAAATTACTGTAGAATTGCAAATAAGTATGCATTTTGAGACCCATGTTTATTATGGACTTTTTGCTTTGTTTTGATGTATAGCATTCTGTGGTTAAAATTTGACCAAACCTTTCAGAAACACCGTGTATTATGTTCCAAATAAGAAACCAATAAAAATAAGATATTTATATAGATTGTTACATTCATTATAACAAATGTTTCTAAATGAATGTTTAGAAATTGAAAGCTCAATACAATGCTATTATAAAGTTTCACAGACCTGTGAGTTCCTCTTCACTCATTTCCTCATTATCAAATTCACGAAGATAATCTAAAATGAACGTTGCAAAATCTCCTTTTTTCTCAAGCAGTTCTTCGTAAGTTCCCTGTTCAATCATTTTACCATCCTTCATGACCACGATAAAATCAACTCGTGGCAGAAATGTTATATTGTTTGTGATGAACAATCGACTCTAAACAAACACAAAAATATTTTGTTTTCACATTTCTTCATAAAATTTTAAAAGAACAATCATTAGGTTATACATTTCAGCAACCGATACCTTGTCTTTAAGCAAACCAGTTGAGCCAATGATGTGTTCAAAAATGTGCTTTCCAACATGCGAATCCACGGCACTTAATGGATCATCCAAAATAAAAACATCCGCATCACTGTACACCGCTCTGGCAACACTCACACGTTGTTTTTGTCCGCCACTCAAATTTATGCCCTTAATATTTATATGAAATTAGTATTTTATGATTTTTATAAAATTATAGATTATAAACATTTCTAGATACTGCAAACACCCTGGGTCTGAGCCCAAACCCCATCCTTGCCATTTTTAAGTTACATGTATAATTAATTTATTGCTAAATTTAGCTAGGTATGTGAAATGAAAAAAAAACACCGGTAATGCCGTTTGATATTCAAAGTGAGTTATACCCAAAAATTTTAAAATAAGAAATATACAGTACAGTATAAGCTTGTAATACCCTGATTGGGTATAATTTTACCCTGGACCCTAGTACAATGGTAGGTAGGTGGAGCTTATCGGGTGCTCCGGCTGACCTAAGTCTAGTTATTTGGCACCCACAGAAGTTTGAAAATTAACAGTGTGTTTAAAAATTCAAATCATATGACACTTTTAAAAAACCTGAAGATACGGTGTATTATAATTTCACAATCAGCATCCAATCTCCTAGCATTCCAGATAGTACCAAGGGCAGAAAACATCTTCTGCATAGGGGTATGTACAAAGGGCAGTCAACAAGGACCTGCTGGATGGACATTTGATTGTTGCTTAGCAAACACATGGGTGAAAATTCCCCATGAACAAGAACGATGTGAGAGTGTGTCCAATCATAACTGTGCCAGCATTACCTCTTTCTTCCAAACATCAGAGAAAGAGGTCATGCATATCCTGACTGTGTCTTTTCCTATGGCATGTCGCTTGTTGTTGTTCACTGCAGCCCTTTGAAATTGCTAGCTGGAACAAAGTTTGAATTTTCTACAAGATTTGCAGGTCGGCTGATGGCACTTTAGAAGTGAAATAAGCCTTCAAGAGCCATGCCTTGGCAGCATCATCCACCAGATTTTCAGCAGGAATGCCAGTTGGACCTGGCACATAAGTGAAAACCACTGACTTGCCCATCCGACAAAGCAATGAACCAGATTGTGGATCAAATGACTAGTGGATGATGAGGGTAGAAGGTTTGTAATGCCTGCAACCCACCCAGACAGTCGGAGCAAATCATGAATCGCCAAGCAAAATTATAAAAGCTGAGTGACAGGTCTTTGCAATTGTCAGAAGTTCCACAGAAAACATGATGTATGACGATAGAAGACTCCCGCTAAAGATGAAAAATTGAGACACACATCCAAAACCTACCCGATCCCTATCTTTTGATCTCATCCCACATTGACAAGATTGAAGCAGCGATAGAACTAAAGAAATTGCTTAACATGAATCATCTACTCTGCAGAAGAGGTGAAGGCCTTCTGCAGATGACTCAGCTCCATAACAAAAGTCATGTTTGAAAACATTCATGGATGGAAAATGCAGGAGCAGAATGCAAAATTTTCCATGGCATGCACATCCAATGGGTGGGTGACCCTGACTCTTCGGGTATAAAGCTACATATCAGGTGGATTAAATATCCACTGGTATGCAGGATTGTCAAGGCTCACAGAAGGACATGCCATTAGCTGTGATTGGTGGCCTCCAAAAGATGGTGGAATGGAAGCTCACTGTTTCTGTATACATGCTAATAATAAAACTTGCTGGTACAAAAACCTAGGGTGCCCAGCCCACCTCCTAATGACATGCCTGCCAGCATTTACAATTGAAAAAAAAAACAAGCGTCAAATTCTATCTTACCTTTTCACCAATTTCTGTCGTATCGCCACCTGGTAACATTTCAAAATCTGGTTTGAGTGCACAAGCTTCAATTACTTCATCATATTTATCTGGATTCAAGGGTTTTCCAAAAAGAATGTTGTCCTTTAGGGTAGCATTCTGTATCCAAGCTTGTTGTGCCACATATGCTACAGAACCCTAATGTATGATGACGTGAATTTATTACAATACTCATCTCTATATAATAAGCATAAAAACTCACATAGAATTGCAAAAAAAAAAAGAAACAAAAAACAACTAACATTAATGTTCACACTTCCAGAAATTTTATCCATGTCGCCTAGAACAGCTGAAGCGAGTGATGATTTTCCGCAACCAACAGGACCAACAACCGCCACGAGGCTTCCATTTGGGACTGTCAAGTTAATTTCGCTCAAAGTGCTGGTTTCTTCTGTTTTATCCCAAGAAAATGTTCCATTGTCAACAATAACAGGATGCTCTAAAAATAACAGATTTTTTGCATGAAACTTTGGTCTACCGGGATGCAATAAAAAAAAAAAAAAACCAACAAAAATATTAATAATTTTGTAATATTGTAATTCTTGTTAAAAATGAATTCAAATTTCACCCCCCCCCCCCCTTGTGCAAAACTCAGTCCCATGCATCAAACAGGAGTTTTGTATGAATTGATTACTGAGTATGCATTTCACCTGCATCTTTCGAATGAGAAATAGCATCTGTATCCAACTCGTTGCTTGTCAAAAACTTATTCATCCTTTTGAATGAAACTCCGGCCTAAAAGAAAGAGTAAAAATATATAAAAATTAATAGTGTATACAGGGTGTTCCTGAAAGGTCTAGTCAAAGTTGAACTACAAAAACCAAAGCAAACAATACATATAAACATAAGTCAAGAAATGCTTCTCATCTAAGATAACACAGAGTGAAGTCACATAACTGCATAGGCCTATCGTCTCATGATTGCTGTACATAAGTCTATGCAAATGAGTAAGAATTTCCAGACCATGTTTATGTGGACTTTTTGCTTTGCTTTGATGCGTAGCATCTGTAGTTAAAATTTGACTAAAACTGCAAGAAACACCATGTATAGTGAATGAATAATTCTAACTATAATTGTACTTGAATCATGGATATGAACAGCATTGGGATGAAAAACAGAGGCATGCGGATAATATTGAACAGTGAAAGAGAAACAAATGCTTTGGATGCATCCAGCACGTTGTGTTCGTCAACAAGAACATATGTAGCAAATGTAGCTAGAGTCACCTAAGCAGTAAAAAAATTATTAAAATATAGCAAAATATTTCAATACCAAACATTGCATGTAATAATTTATTTTTTAAATAGTTACCAAGAATGGAACGGTATTAAAAACAAACGATGCGCCAGCATTCAGATAAGCCCCTCGTTTCATAACTTTCAATTCCTCTGCTCGAATGTTAGTAACCTGATCGCTGAACGATTGTTCCCAAGCATACAATTTAAGCACCTTAAAAGTAAACGTTACCAGTAAATTTTTGAAAAAACAACTCAAAATATATGAATACTGTATAGTGTATATGTTATTAGCAATGTATAGAAGTCAGGCATTCTATAGACTATACTAGAATATCTAGCCTCTTTTGGCAAAGTATGATTTAACAGTGTATACAATTGTGTATGTTAGTTTTAGATTAGGTAAGAACATTTTCTGTAAAAAAAAGTTGGACTTTAAACCTAACTTAAATTCTTCCTTAATGTGCTTATTCTAGTGATAATTTCATACATCGCTAAACATTCTATAAAATGCCGGAATTTTATACATTTCTGGTAACATGTACATTTTCAATAGAATTGCTTCATACTTTCATTCCATTCAAGATTTCGTTCATCAATTTCACTCGCTGATCTTTTTCTTTCATTTGTGCAAACTGTAGAATGCAAATCATGATTTAAAAGAAGCTGTTAAAACTTGGAAACTTCTAATAAGAAGTAGATACTTTACCTGAAGAACACGAAATTTGCTAGCAATCAACCCGTTGATTGGAATCATAAGGAGCATGGTAGCCAAACCTGCCAGTACCGACGCTCCCAAATACCCCCATAGCATGTACAATGCAATTGCAATTTGAATCACAGCGGTCCACATTAAATGAAATTCGGGAAGCAAATCCATCAATCGTTGAACATCAACTGACATAAGATTAACAATTTCTCCAGCTGTTGAAGAACGTTTCACTGAACTGTTGATTTTCAATGCCTACAACAACAATAACCGTGTTTTGCATATGAGAGTAATTGTTCAATGTCCAAAAAAGATTTTCTGTGTACAAAGATCTTTGTAATTTATCATCAGTTAAACATTCTTAACAGAACA
>JAQIWH010007067.1:0-11951 GCA_034695005.1 Cryptops parisi
GCGATGGTCTTGCCAACCAGAGAGTGTCGTTTCGCAACTTTTTGGTGCTCATGTCAGCTTTTTTGGTTGCCAACATCTTTTAGTTACAACTCGTTCTCTCTAACCTAACCTAGTTAAGGTTAGTTTACGTTAGGTTAAGTCAGGTTACTGAGAATGAGTATTAACCGAACGATTTTTAGTTAATACTAGAATTTATCACGTTAAAATCCGATCTCACTAGTCAAAACTAGTTTTTACAAACACTATTCTTTTGTCAATACATTAGTTTCACCTAGACAAACTAGAATCTTTAAAGTATTTCAGTAAATTCTAGTATTAATTAAAAATCTTTCAGTTAATACCAGTTTACATGCTCAGTAACTTAACCTAACCTGACTTAACCTAAGTTAACCTAATCGTAACTACAGTAGGTTAAGTTAGAGAGAACGAGTATTAACTAAATTTGTTTGTTATTACTAGAATTAACTAAAAAAATTTTTGAATTCTAGTTTTGATTAAGTGAAACTGTTATTGACGATAAACAGCGATTTGTGAAAACTAGTTTTGACTTGAGAGATTGATTTTCAACGTAATTGTAGTTTTAGCGGTAACATTTTCAACAGATTGTGAAACTTTCGAACCCTTCCTTTCGTGTATGGCTATTTGAAATTTGAACACACAAGACAAATAAGAACTGTATGTTCTATTGTACTGTACATGCATTCTAATCTTTTGGCACCTATTATTCTACATTATTGATATTATTCAATCGTTTATCAATCAGAAATTATGCTTGAGTAAAAACAAAATCTTTTCTATAGGAAGCTTAACATCTTTGACAACATGATGGTCATGATGGAAAAGTATGCTTATAACTTAGAAGGCCTAGTAGAAGAACGAACCAAACAGTTGACTGAAGAGAAAAAGAAAACGGATTCCCTTCTTCATCGTATGTTACCCAAGTAAGCCAAACAATCCATTTCGTTTCGAGTTTTACAGTCCATCCAATCTTTTGAACGAGGTTGTACTATGGTGTGAACAGATTATTTATAGCTATGTTCTGATCTGGGGAAAGTCTTTGGGGAATTGCATTTCAATCTCTTGAAAAACCAGCTACCATTCTTTACTTTGGTAGGACAATCAGATTTCAAAGTAATCGGGTTGAGACACTACCATAAACAACTATCTGTTATCAATTGAGGGTTTCATTACTTTTAAAACCAGACTTTGTTTTGTTGCCTATGCATTAAGGGAAAAGCTTGGTTTGAAAAGTTGAAAGGGTTTTGCGTGAAACGCATTAGGCTGATTGCAAAAAAAAATACTAATCAAGAACTTTTTGATCTAGTAATTACTCTTGATAAACTTCTGTAATATAGGTTTGGAAATTGCTATTTTATGTTATATACTTACAGACTTCATTTTGTCAATAGCTCTATTGTCGTTAATTGTGGTGAAAACATTTATCGAAAACAAATGCATTTTGAGTTTGTAAGATCTTGGCTATTGTATTCGTATTTTGTTTTCGTAGGTACTTTCATTCTTAAATGTAGTCACTAATTGAAGAGCTTATGTCCAAAACGTCTTGAGTCTATGAAATACAATTTTTCAAAAAACAGTTTTTCTTTTATTCATTTGACCATAGACTTTGCATATAAACGTGATTGTTGAGAGTGCTTTTCAATAGGAAATAATAAATTTTGAGTCTTGAAAATAACATATTGGAAAACAGCGACGCACAGATAGTTGTCAGAGCGTCTTATCTCAAAAATGATAAAAATGGAGATAAAAGAAAATAAATAAAAATAACATACTGTATTTGGAATCAACGATGCACAGCTAGTTTTCAAAGTTTATTAACTAAAAAATGATCAACAGTGGAGATAAGACGTTTTGAAAATAAACTCTTCAATTGTTCTATTTTAACATTTTGTGAATTTTGCATTGTTTTTTAACGTGTTTTATATTATCTTTCTCCTCCTGTGTGCCCGTAGTGCTTAATGATAAATCTACCTCTAAACATTTGGAATAATTATTTGTTTATTGAGTTGTATGTACACAATCAATTATTTATATTAAGAAAATTGTTTTAATTTGTAATGTTTCGGAGATTTTGACTTTTAATAATTCAATTAACTGTAACTTTGGTTAGAAAGTTTTTATTAATATTACTCGGTGTGCTTGAATTGACTCTCATGGCACGTTTACTGCTAACGATCTGTTAAGTGCAAACTAATTCTTAATTAATTGATCCAATTAAAAATCTGCGTTGAATGCCAGAGGTTATTTTTGTCGATCTGCTTTAGCCAGAGGGAGTGCAGAACTCACTCTTCAAACATTGTGATTTTGTACACACAAATTTGATTGTACTACGCACTTTAATGGTAATACGCACATTGAAAATTTTCTTCATTTTAATAATTTCAACTTAAAAACAACTTTATTTATTGTAGAAAAATATATTTTTTATACTGTATTCTTGATTAGACATGCTTCAATGTTAATTTTACCGCATTATCAAGATTCACGTATGAAATCTCTTTTCTAAATGAACAATTAATCAGAACGAACCCAGTTTTTCTTATACAGTACTTGCTTAGGAATGTCTTACGCATCATGAATAAATTTTATTTAAATTGAAAACATTGTTCATATTGCTCTATTAAGCAATTTTAAGCGGTATAGGAAAATATTGACTGATGGAATTGATGAGTTGGAGTGGAAAACGACGTAAATCCACTTACGTCGCTATTCCTTAAAATGCATATATTGAATCGTTTTAGATCAGTCTATAACGTAAAGACATTAGGTTGCTTTTAATTTGCACTTTCGAACTTTTTGGAGCAAACATATGAAATTTAGGGACATATTTTTTTTTTTTAAATCCTGTTTATTTAGTTTCTATAAATATACAGTTGACAGGAATTTTGTTTAATCTTAAATTTGAATGTGTCAGAGGTTTGTTTCCTTTGTCTCAAAATTACATTTTTTTCCATCTACGCCGATATTTCAGCCAACTCAATTGAAATATGAAAAAATTGTAATAATGAAATCATGAAATTTAACGAAATTGTTTTTCGTATCACAAACTAAACTAGCGAAAAGAACTAATTTATGTCCATGATGGAACTTTAAAGCTGCTTATCTATGGGTTTTTTTTTTGCAGATCTGTAGCAGAACAACTGAAACGAGGTGAGCAAGTGGTGCCAGAAAGTTTTGATTGTGTCACCATCTACTTCAGTGATATAGTCGGATTTACAGCACTATCAGCTGAAAGCACTCCCTTCCAAGTAATAACCAAACTCAAAATCGGATTATTCTTGTAGGCAAACAGAATGTCAAATAGGTTTTTCTGTAGTTTTATTTTTTCGGATGAATTTTTTTCTGAAGTTTCATGTTACGTCACTAAATTTCTTCAGTAGCATGAGACACGAGTTTTATAACAAACCACGCATACTGTACATACAATATGTACATTGCGTGTATGTATAATATATATGTATACAGGGTAAGGCAGAGTATGGTCACAGCTAAATACTGCGAGAACCATTGATGATATGAAAATTCTGATTGAACTATTGTAATGTATATGTAACAGGACGTTTGCTGGAAGTAATCTTGAAGGTCATTTTCAAGGTTATTCAATTATTAACAATAATTATCTTTCTACATCACGTGTGGGGGTGTGGGTTGGATATTAAAAAAAGTCACTGACCTTGAGAAGGTCATTTCCGATGACGTCATTGGATAGTCCATGTCCGATATACATTACAATAATTCAATCGAATAAAATTTTATAATTTATAATTGTTCAATGGTTTTCGCAATATTTAGCTGTGACCAGACCTTGTTTCACTCTGTATATTTATGTACTGTAAATACCTCTTATCATAACATAGCCTACTTTAGTTCACTTTTTATGTTATGTTACCGGCAATGTATAGAATCGAAGCGTTTTATACATTGCTTAGCTTCTTGTGGCAATCTATGAAATAACATTTTGTATGCAACTACAGGTATTTACTTAAGGTTAGTCTACAACACTTTCTGGGGAAAAAAAGTATGTACTTATCCTATATTTAAGCCTAACCTGAATTTCTTGCGTAACGTAACTGCTCCAATGCTAGTGTAATACATTGCGAATCAGACTAGGCTAGATATTACACTACATGTATATAGGATGGTTCATTTTTCGTGACACACTCAAATATCATAAAAACAATGAATGTGAGAAACAAATGTGTCAGATAAACATTGTTTACGTATGAGGAGTGTTCACAATGGTGCTATTTTCATTGGCCTTGAAATTAATTTTCGCGGAAATCGCATTGTTTACAGCGAAAACTCTAGAGTCATAGATACAAAGTAAAATTTAGAAGTTTGTAGCCAAGAGTCCATTTATTCAGAATCCACTGTTTTATTTATTTCCTACGATGCAATCAAAATAAAAATTGAAACAATAGCCCCCCTTTCGAAGCTTTGAGTAGATCATCTGTGTAGTGTAGGGTAGTGATACACTCTCTTGTGTAGTGATACAACTACTAGTTTTACAACATGCCCAGGCCTTCTATAAAATGCGAGGATCCTATACATTGCCGATAACATATCTTACCCTGTATAAAAGTCGTTCATTTATTTGTTTATATACTTATGTATATAAATTTTTCAGGTGGTTGATCTTTTGAATGACCTGTATACATGTTTTGATCATGTAATTGAAAGCTACGATGCATATAAAGTGGAGACCATTGGTGATGCATACATGGTCGTTAGTGGACTTCCTATCCGCAATGGTGATGCGCACGCGGGCCAAATAGCTAGGATAGCATTACACTTACTGTCAGCTATAAAAACATTCAAGATTGCCCATAGACCATCTGAACTGCTCATGTTGAGGATTGGAATTCATTCTGGTACTATTTTTTTATACTCTTTATATTATCTTCACTTTTGAGTGAGTTGTGAGCTCACATACAAAAACAAGACGACTCGATGTATTTTGATGAATGAATAAATGTGTTTTAGTCTACCGAGTGACACTGGCTGTATGGCGTCAATGAAAAACCAATATGGTGGACGCTACATGCCATATATCTATTATTCTTTAGAGTTTAGATCCTTATACAGGTTAAATGGCTCAATGGAGTTTGATGAATGGGGGGGGGGCATGGATCTGTTTTAGTCTCAAGAGTATCACTGCCTATATGCTGTTAATTAAAAACCATTATAACGGACGTTATATACTAGTATATAAAGATCATGCTTAAAAAACATTTTAATGTATTTGTATTGTATACTGCATATATGAAAACAGTGATGTCAACCGTTTTTCAGCGGCTGTTATTCGAAGCGTCAAACAACACTTCAAATGTAATGTTATTAAAGAAGTTAGTAAGGAACAAAATGTAATAAAACACTTTGTCGACTGTATTTGAACATTTCAACTATCATATTTAACAATGTAAAAATTCTGGACAGAAAAAATCAGAAATAAGTTATTTTTTTAAAACCATAAATAGGGTCTCCCGAGACCCATTTTGGGTGTTGCAGGGCTAAGCTGGACTTACGAAAAATGTTCTGTGGTTATACTGTAATTAAACTTTCTACAGGGATAGTTTTATGAAATATAATAAATGTCGCTGAAACACTGCAAACATCGTACAGTCATTTTGATGTTACCAAGACCAAGTATTGTCTGCATCCTCTCTTACTGCCTCCTTTGTTATGAAAATACTGTACGTAATTTGATACTCTATAATATTAGGTTCACTTGTGAGTGAGTGAGTTGTGAGTGAGCAAGCTGGAAATTGAATGTATACTGTCATTCACAGTCGTTTATAAGAATATATTGTATTAAAAACGCATACAATGTACCAAAAACGCATAAAACAAGAACCGCATAAGTCCTTCGCATAAATTAAAAACCACAAAACTCCAATATAAAAAAAATCGCATATATAAATAAATAGATTTCAAATTGCAAAAATCAATACTGGAATTACTCAAAACTCGCATAAATCAAATGTCGAGTTACTCAACGTTCGCTTAAATTTTAACTTGCATAAATCAAAATTCGCATAAATCGAAACGTGCGGAAATCAAAAATGAAACTACTCAAAACACACAAATTGAATATTGAATGACTCAAATAGTGCATAAATTTTAATTCGCATAAATCGAAACATGCAAGAATAAAAAATGCATTCTTTACATTATGTATGTACATACAATATATGACAGTATGCTTAAAATGCATTTTTAATGTACTCGTTATTAGGCTAGTTAGCTGGTACGTTTATTTTCACGTTAAAAATAAAATGTACATGTTATCTAAGCTTATATTTTTGCATCTAGGTCCGTGTGCTGCTGGAGTTGTTGGGTTGAAAATGCCTAGGTACTGTCTTTTTGGGGATACTGTCAATACAGCCTCCAGAATGGAGTCAACTGGAGAACGTAAGTAACCTTAGCTTACTTTAATAAACATAGTGAAATACACATGCGATTTTAGGAATACGATCGATACTTAATTTTCTTAGAAATTTACACCAACTTATAATTGATTATTATTTTTTTTCTTCTTTGAGGAAAAATATGAATCGTTCTCGTTTATTATCTTGGCTTTACAGCTTTGAAAATTCACGTTAGCGAGGCATGTAAAGAAATTCTAGTCAGGATAGGAGGTTTTCGTCTTGAAGAAAGAGGTCTTATCCAAATTAAGGTAAGTTGTTTTGATTAATGTGTCGTTGCTAAAAACATTAAATGAATTTAGGTTTACTGTACATAACTAGATTGGTATTTTACATGGCAATATTTTAAATCATTACCTAACTTTTGTTTTATTGTCACCTGTATGTGTCTACATTAAGTGAAAGTTTATTTAATACTGTTAGTACTACTGTTAGTACAACATTGTTTGAGCCAGGCGTACCGTCGGGTAACTTATAAGCATTGTCTTTGGCATCACTTTCTATGTGTATTGTTCTTGTTTAGAAAGTTATTTGTTTTAGAAATTCATGTTGCTTGGCAACATTCGTTTGTTGTGTGGTCTCATGTTGCTTTGCAACATTCGTCCACCAATTGCCAATCACCTATTATTCTAACTTAATGTTCAGGATTCAAAAATCGTGGTCAAATATACCTGGTTGAGCAGGGTAATTAGGGAAGGAGGAAAAGTAAGTCGTGGGCTAGCTGAGGAAGGTGGCTATTGTGACATGCTTTTGGGTTTTTGATGCGTCTCAGTTCACAACCCAACTCACGTCTTTGCACCTTTCACTCATGGGGCCCCGTGGTGGTCTGGTGGTCAGAGCGTTCACCTCTGGCGGCAGTGGTTCGGGTTCACCTTCCACTTGTGCCATGTGGATTCAGTTCGGGGTCTGACACCACGGGAGCAGGTTTTCTCGGGGTCTTCCCGTTTCCTCCTTCATCATAGGCCCTGTTCCATGTTTATCATTCTCACTCATCATTTCTGTATTTCTAATTTCAATAAAGTCTGAGGGCCAAATGACATAGTTGTAAAAGCCAGTCAGTACCTACCTACCTCTACGTACTCTACAGTGTATCTTGTATATGACAAATGACAGCAACCTATACCAGGTGTCCCAGCTAAGGGGTCTCAATTTTATACTCGAAAATTTACCAGAATGAAAATTTTGAGTTTTGGATACAAAAGCATCCTGAGGGACGTCTTTCGAATGGTGCTATTTTTACTGACTTTGAAATTAATTATCAAAAAACCGCTTTGTTAAATTTTAAATGTGTGACAGGTATCAAGTCATATTTAAAAAGTTATAGGAAAGAGTCCATATAGTTCAGAATTCACTATCGTTTAATTTATTTCCAACAATGCAATTGAAAGAACAATTATCAAATAATAGCAATTAAAACACATCATGCTGATGCAGCAGCTTCACTGCATAGCAAGATTTGTATGCAGTGAAGCTGCTGCAGCAGAATAGTGCGTTGTAATTGCTATTGTTGGATAATAATTTTTTTTTAAGTTAGATTGTTGGAAATATATGAACGACATGTTTTTGATGCATAGCATCTTTGGTTAAAGTCTGACGAGACCATTTAGGAACATCCTGTATTGAATATAACTCAGAGACTAAATTAAACTCCTTTCAGGGAAAAGGATTGATGAGGACATTCTGGTTACTTGGCAATGACCGATACCAGCCACCACCAGAGCCATTTTCTCCTATTCCTCCAGCATCGTGTTGTCAACTGCCTGTCTTGTCACCACCTCCTGTTCACCCAGCTGCTCGCAAACTATCCACTTCACTTCCACGCATCGTCGAATCGCGAGAAGCTGGAATTTTTGTTGCAGACGTCGCTTACTCTGCTCCATCGGTAGAACCGTATGATTCTACTCCAACCAACAGTCTGCCTGGCAGCCCTACTTTATCTTCCACACGCTGTTTACTGGGCGACCGATACGTAAAACCGATCAATTTATCCCGCTCGCGAAGCCGACGGTCAACTACCCGTCGTTGTACTGGAAATGGTTTGAATCGAGGAGGAAACGTGTTTCACGAATGCAAACACATCATTCTGAAGGAGCTAAGACGAAATGGACATTCAGGTGTTGGACACACTTACCGTCCTCGGTCAGCTTCAGCTATCAATCTTCGTCACGAAAATTTTGTTTGAATGTTGTTGTTACCTATATATTTTTACATTAAGTGCATGTGTGTGTGCGACAAGAGCATCTGGTTCAATAATTGGTGAACCACTGCGATCAAGTATGAAGAAAGATGAATGTTAGATCTAGTCATTTTGCTGTTTGTTGAATTTTTTGGTCAGATACGTATAAGACTGGTTTCAAAGTTGCTAGTATTTGTAATAATGAATATGAATGCAGAGTTTTTGTTTTATTTTTTATTTTTATAGATCATCGTATTCTAGCATGACAATTTTGTTTTCACTGGTGTTGATAGTTTTGCTCCAAAGCTCGATACGACACTGTATCATTACGTATTTATAGTTCAAAACAACTACATTGTTATTCTACATAGTTCATTGCTATATGTGTGTAAAGTTTAGCATCGAGAATTTTCAAACGGGTATTTCATTTGTTTCAAAGACTATTTTTATTGTTGAAAATAACATTTTATATTCTTTTATTCCATCTTATGGACACAGTTTTGAAATATTTTTATATATCTATGTAACGTTAGGAGTTAATTGTAGAACTTACATTAATATTGAAATTAATCATAATACCTTAATCGCTGTAAACTCGTACTCCAGCATTAGTGTAAGATCATTTTTAGGGATGTTAGAAACATTGTGTTAACATACAGTATATGTTAAGTCAAAACCCGATTTTCGTTAAAAGTGCAAATAACTTGTTTCAAAAAGTTTTGTTCAAAACGTGCTGCTATCAGTGTGAAAAGCTCGTTCACAAACTATTTTGACCCAAAACGTGGCGAATTCAGTGCAAATAGCTAGTTTTCGAGAGTTTTGTTGAAAACGTGCTGTTGTTCTCTGTGCGAAATGTTTTTTTCCAATTTAACAAGTTAACTGAAAAACAAGTTATTATTAATGAATTCGGCATGTTTTCAGTCGAATAGCTTCCAATTTCACTAGTCAAAACTAGAATTAATTGCCCATTATTTAAATAGCTAGAGCGATTGTAAATCGAGTGTATGGCAGCCTCGAGCCGCATTACACCTAACATAAAATTCATAGTTAATGTTTGTTCAAGTTGAGTTCGAATTAGTGAGATCCGGTTTTTAACGAAATTCGGGGTTTTACTGTAACATATATACGTAGGTCAGATTAAAACTGGACCAATTGCAAGATTGAACTAACAGTATTTTCTAGTTCATATGTTGAGAGATAATTTCAAGAAGAATGAATTCGTTTCATTGGTTCGAGATGAGAATCTTTTCCAATCACGTTATCGATTTTATCTTTGGCCATATGATTGAAGGGCCTGGTGTAAAAAGGTGTTGAGTAACATTTTCGTAAAAAAATGAGCTAGTAGTATTTGCGAATGTGTTAGGTACAATTCTACCTTTCTAATTCATAATTCTGAGCAAGAAAACAACATGTGCAAAGATATTAGTGCAAGAAGTGTGAAGTAGCCCATAGACAGCAAGGCAAATTTAGATCTTTAAACGTGTTTTCCTCAAAATTGTAAAATTTTTACTACTTTACACCTTTTTACACCAGGCTATTTAATATGCCTATTAAAGTAAACTACAATGTATGCGTTGTTTTTCAATCATATCTTGAAGACTTTTTTTACGCTCCTAAAAACTTCTCATACTGTAAAATCGAGGTGCTAGTGATCAGCGTAAATTTACGATATGAAATTGCAAACTTTTTTTTTCAACTTTGTTGAATAGTAAGAAATATAAGGACTGTGCTTCAATGAACATTGTTAGAGTTGTATGAAAATGCATAAGGGCTTGATCATCAAATCTTGTGCTATTAATTACATCCCAGCCAACTTATCGATTCCTGCCACTGTTGTAAAACCTACGTAGTTTTAGTAGCTTTCATGCTGTTTGTAGTTCTGTAATGAAATCATTTTTTGTCTGTTTTTTTCTTTCAGAATGGAATGGTGAGTTGGTTTTACACTTATAATTTATTTATTTTATTTATTTATTTATTTATTTATTAATTTCACACCTGGTCGTGAATTTCAAACGAATTTTTTTTTTTTTTATGTAGTGATGAACAAGTCACACCTCAAATTATATTCTAGTCATTTGTTTCACAACAATTTAACAAAGAGCATATGTGCTCTTGGTGATAGTGAATGGAAAATAAACCAATGTAGAGAACGTCATCATTGTTCGAACTATCATATGTCAGTAGAATAATAACTTAAATATTGTAACGGAATAGAGAAATCGATAAATTCAGTTCATAACAATGAAACCGTGCTAAATAGAATTTGGAATGACATCGGATGAATTTCAAAGACGTTGGATTTAATTTTGGATTTAACCAAACATTTACAACAATTCGCGACGTGAGAGTAATATGGTTCTATGTGACAAATTTTTAAAAATCTAGTTTTCGATGGAACAATGTTTCAGATACACTATTCTATAAGCACAACACTTAAGTTTGGCTAATTTCGTACTACTTTTCTTAGAATAAGCAAAATGCAAAGGTTTTATCTTCAAAAAGTCCAATTCATTCAGCGTTAAAAGGTTTTATCTCCATTCCAGCAGCAACACACACAGAGTTTATTTTGCCTTGACCTAGAGATACGGAGGAGGTGCAACTTGTGAATTACAGTACACGTCATTAGATTCTACACTTTCCTCAGTTTGATATTTAATTTGGTAAACGGTAAAAATAGCTTGTAAACTTGTAAAAATGTCAAGTAGATGTGTAACTTTTTGTCATTTCTTTCTTTTTGTCGCTTAACTGTTTGTTTCACCTCTTTGCTTCACTTCCAGAACAATGGAAAGGATACTGATCTTTGGAATAACGACGTAAACATTTATAAACTAGCACGATATTTGGAATAACGGCGTAATTGCATTTTTAGATTAGCCCGCAACTTGAGTCCTGTCAATTAAAGTTAACAGTTTTTTTTTTTTTGCAAAACTTGTTAATTTTCCTTCTATATAAATAAACAATTTACAGGAATTTGTTTTACTCCTAAATTTGAAAAGTGCCAAGTTTTTCCTCGTTTTCTCAAAACTACAGTTTTTGGAATTTTGAGCGAACATGGAATTTGACACTTTGAAACACCCCTCCTTCGTGATTTTCTGAAGTGCCATGTCTGTGTCTCCTCATTTAGCTTTGCCGATTTTACTAGTGCTCTGTATCTGAATTAGGGTTTGGAAACCGGTATTCAAATACCGGTAAATACCAGTTTCGAAGTTTGGTGGGTAATACCGTTACCGAAACATAAATACCGGTTTTCTTAAGTTATCGTTTACTCCGTTTTCTAATTAAAAAGAAAATCAGTAGTAAAATAACAGTGTTATTGCCGTCTGCCATAAGCA
>JAQIWH010007068.1:0-11951 GCA_034695005.1 Cryptops parisi
AAACTAAGCGATTTTGTCGCATGCGATTGATCGCCATGGGGGTGTTTCTATGTTTTTTTAATGGACAGTCCAAAAATAAAGAAGATCTTGAATTCAAGATCTTCATTTTTGGAACTGGCCATTGAAAAAACATAGAAACACCCCCATGGCGATCAATCGCATGCGACAAAATCGCATAGTTTGCTACGGGCCTAAGAATGCAATGTTAATGAGCCTAATTAATGAGCAAACGATCTGTTATGTATTATCAGGGTACCGATACAATTCGTGCGTTTTATCCTTTTGAAGTCACCATGTAATTTTGTTTTATCTGCCATGGAAAATATTTCTGTACTACAGTGCTAAAATGCGGGTTATACACAACAAGTGAGTGAGATTGAACTAACTTGTAAGTTAGGTACCCGTATAAATTTGTTCAAAATGTTCGTGAAGGATTGCTAAATTAAAAGGAGTTAATTTTGTGTTTTTTCTTGTAAGAATACTGTAAGTTTAATTAGTTGCTATACGGTACGGTACTCAATACTGAAACGAGGAAGAAAAACTGGGAAACGTATACATTTAAATGTTTAAATTATATTTTTTTCGGTATAGTACGGAAAAAAAAAGAAAGTTCATGGGGAACAAATTAGTTCTTGAAATGGATTTTTATTTTGTACCTCATCATTAGTACTTGAAGGCAGGAAGTTGTTACATACAAAAATTGAGTAAACAGAGAAATAGATTCTATTTTTTACATAGTACAATATAGGAAATTGACAAAAAAATAAATAACGTCAGATTTTGATACAAGTTTAATAAATTTGCACACAGATTAATATAACATATTGGTATATTAAAATAAATGAGAGCCATACGAGTTCAAGTTTGAACTAAATTTCGTGAGGTTTTTGTTTCCAACAAAAGTTCATTTTTAATTTTGAACCCATTTTCGTTCATAACTTACTGTATAACAAATTATTAAAATAATTTTAGTAAAATAATTCTAGCACATTATCCTGGTAAACAAGAAACTTTTAAGACTATAAGGTACTTTTTTTTTGGAAATATCAAATTTCTTATTTGAGCAGATGTGTGTGGTTTAGAATTGTGGATGGGAAAATCAAGGAAATTGTTACGAGATCTGTGGTTGTATAATAGGCTCCGTTGTGCTTAATTGCGTCCAATTAGTACAGAAAGTTAGCATTTTAATTGACTTTTTCTTCATATAGTATGTAATCACCTATATTAATCTGTGTATAAAAACACCATCGTTTTGTTTTACTAAATACACGTTACAGTATACGTACGCGTATTGCAGAAACGATGATACATGATAGACGAATATGTTAGTGTTAGAACATTTTTTCACACTTTTGACTAAATCGCCCCCAACTTTTGGATTCAGTAAAGTAACTAGAGGTCCAAAAAACTAAAACGTACAAAAATTACAACTAATTTTTGTTATCTCCTTTCCCCGCCTCCTTTTGGTGTCACGTGAGGATTTTTAGCCACGTCTACGCCTACGTGTGAAAAAAAGAGGAAACTGTCACACGTACACTGTAGCAAAATAGTAATAGTAGATGGATTCTGCACTTTTTAATTTGTACATCATATGTATTGCTAAGTTGGATTAGACATGGTTTGAACGGAATTTTTCACACTTTAACTAGAATTTCGTGAATTGTGAATTATTAGATTACATTCATTTAACGCTTGACTATTTGAAATAGATACCGGTACTAAAGAAAAACTATGTATAGGCGCTATGTATTAGGTTTTTTTACACCTTTGAATGAGTTTTAAATTTTAACTAGGAAATTTGTGAATGAAATCACGGTACAGTACTTGTGTATTAACTGACAATCACTGCCATGTGAGCCGCATGGAGTGGTTGTTGACTTTTATTTAATTAACCTGACTGGTTAATGTATAGTGCTGGTGCCTATGGGTACCAGTTTAGGTTAGTTAAAAAGCAACAACTACTAATTTTGTTATTTTTCCGTTAAGTAAGATTGCCGTTGGTGGCGTTAGTTGCTATCATTTGTATCATTGCACTTTAAAAACTGTAATATTCGTGATCTCTTTATTAGAACATCAGTTGCAGTTTCGATACACAATGTTATGATGATGTCATGATGACATCATTAAAGCTTATGGCTGATATCACAAAAACCGTTTTATTTATTATTTTTAACTGACTTATGCTAACCTAAATTGGTATCTTTTCCCATAGTTGCCAGGTTAAGTAAGTAGTTAAAAAAGTAAAAGAAGCGATTAGCAACATAATAAAGTGATACAAAATGTCCAGTCACTTAATAAGCCACCAATGGCATCCCAGTTAACGGAAAAGTACTCCAATGTGGTGTCAACAATCATAAATTCATTTTGGTTTGTTTTACCTCAAATTGTATCTCTACCCATAATAGACATGTGGTGCCCTTATATGGGTGGTTATCGATTAATACACAAGCACCGAAATCACTTCACAAGTTTAAATGTAGAAAGATTTAATAGGCAAATGAGTAATATATTAATTAGGGTTAGGGTATATTTAAAAACTTTCAACGAAATTTGCACTTTAACCAGATATTTCGTAAAAATGACATACTTAACTGTACACTTTTAACGAGACTAATTTATTTCTAATCAGGAAATCGATTAGTATATTAATATGGTATTTCACACATTGAATTTGTGTATGCTTCATCTAGATAATTCTGGTGAAATAACTGCTTTTACACTTTTATTGCATCTTCGAGATTGAATTAGTTGCATTATTTTATTATCATTTGTAAGCAAATGTATATTCTATTTGTCATACGTGAACGGATTTCGCACTTAAGCTATTTTGCAAAAACAAAAATAACGGATTTCACACTTCACCTAAGTGTTAAGTAAAAGTAACAGATTTCACTGTTGAATTTCACATGTTATTTAAATTTATAAGAAAAGTCAACAGGAAAACGAATTTTACCATAAGCGGCTTAAATTGCATAAATATCAACTGCGCATTCGCAGAGTTCAGCTGCAGCATTTGAAGGAGAAAGTGCAGAATGAAAGTGACGCGAATACATTATTAAATGAAATTGAGTTTGACGATAGTTAATTTTTTTTTTAGGAATTAATTTTTTTTTTTAGAAAGTTGTTATCTAGTTATAGAAAATAATAAAAATCTAGTTTAAGGACTTGTTTTCTTAAAAGAATAAAATTTATTGTCGTTAACATTTGTCCTTGGTGTTTTAGTCATGTTTGTTGACGCATATAAGACATTTGCGAAAGAAACATAAAAATCTTATATCTAAGTTGAAAATTTGTTTAACAAGGTCGTATTAAATATTGATATACTACATATACATACTGTATATACCGGGTGGGCCAAAAAACTGTCACCAATTTTTAAATAACGCTTTCTCATTAACCATTTATGCTAGACAAAATCTAAAACTACATCATAAAAGCCCAATTCAATATCTTTCTAATGATATATAGTTCTATGCTATGACCCGCATAGTTTGGTATGGTGGCAATAGTCGCGAGAAAAAACAGACGATAGTGGCTTTGGAAGTTTCGATGCAATATTTGTGAAATAAAGTTTTTTTGTTTTATTTTGATTTTTATAAATTGCATATTGTTATAAGTTGCGTATTGTTTTTTATTCAATAGAATATTGATTTTATATCTACAACTTTTTTTTCATACAGTAAATATAATTGTTTTAACTATGTTAGTGAAAGCGAAATGAAGGAGCAAAAGAGCAGCGTGTAAGATTGAAAAAGTTAATTTGAAGTTAAGTTTTTTAAAATCAATTTATAAATAACATTGTTGTTTGTTGATTTTGTTGCATGTTAATGTAGAAAAATATTTAATTATCTGCTTTTCAAGCAGAAAGAATTCTTGTTTTGAAAAAAAAAAGGCGTCTAAAAGTGGAAAATGATGAGTTTCGCATTAAAACGCAGTGGATAATTTTAAAGCTGTGGTTTGCAATGTTGAGCGTGAAAGTCATTATTTGGATTTCACTTTTAATCTAATTTTATTTTAAATTAAGAGTTGTGATTCTTTTGAAAAATTAATTTGTGATATTAAACTCTCAGTCGTAGATAAATATTGGTTTTACAAGGTTTTAATTTTGTATAAAAAAATATTTGTTAATGATATTAATTACAGCTAATATTAAAATAGAATTAAATTATATCTAATAACGATACTATATCCAATATTAAAATAAAATATTTATAATTATATGGCGTTTTCTTAACGATCAGTTATATGATAAAAATGGAACGACACATACATATAAAAGTGCAATACAAAACTTTGTATAGGTTTTCAAATGGATGAAAATAACATGATAATTATCATTGATTATTTTTATGTGCTAGAAATAAATTTTTATATTGATTTCACTTAGTGACAGTAGTGAAAATGTCAATAGATAATCATTTAATACAAAACCCCAAATAGAGTATCATTTTATACTATTTACTCACATATTGTATATCTGGTCCTGTATATATTTCAAATACTATTAAAATACACAAAACATTACTAGTGATATAGTGTACATGTATGTTATAGAATGTGTCTTAAAAAATTACTTAAAAAAAAAGAACAATAATCAAGATGAACTTTTGCAGTGCTCCATTAATCAATTTCACTGGACTGTACATTGACTCATTGGCAGTAATTGTACGCACACTGACATTTAACAAGCATTCGACCTACTTTGTAGACAGATGTTCAGAGTTTTTTAATATAGTGTAAATATATATACACATACCACAAATATGTCTTATATTTGTGGTATGTGTATATATGTACAATATATTAACAAATTCTGAACATTTGTCTGCAAAGTAGGTCGAATGCTTGTTAAATGTCAGTGTGCGTACAATTACTACCATTATAACTGTATAGCTTATATATGAAACTTGTACATATAACTTACATAACTACTATAATACTGTATATAGCCCAAAAGAAATGACGGGAAAGTTGGTTTTTGTGTTCATTACATAATTCATTGTTTCAACTCATGTTGATTCGCAACACTCGTTACAGTTATTTATCGTTTTAACATTCATGTTAAAACAATATTCGTTAGTTAGTTGGAGTATCGATTTCGGCATTTTCACACATGGTGGCGCTTGTTTAGCTGGTGAGGAGGAGCGATCTAAAAAGTTATCATAGATATTAGTTATATATTGTATAAAGGTTTATATATATACACGTACTGTATACAATATATATTTATATACATAAACTGTACATACGTAGCCTGTATGCGTACACTACAGATGTAGTATAGGCCTGAAAAGGAAATTATTCAGTATGTGGTCATTCAATTTTATCGCGCAGAGTGGTTTTGATTGAATTAATTAAACTAATCAACTCGAATAAATTAATTATATATATTATATAACACCTTACATATTACATAATTTTCTATACCAATAATTTCCTGAGGATATTTGCCCTTCTTTGTACAACACGATTATTAACATTCCAGTAAGATGAAGTTGGTTTAATTGAACAACTGTGTGGAATGACTATTGGCAATGCTCATTGTGATTTTTGGTTGACAGATTTTTCATTTCGTTATTATCTTTTATGAAAGATGGTTCACGTTTGTGGGAGGTGTTGATGTAATGAGTCTGACGACGGTTGTTAGGAACCAGTAGTAAGAAAGTGTGGTGGTGTTGTTTGAAGAGAAGGACAATTCACGGTTTGCTTAGTCATTTTCTAAATCGATTATTATTATTTTTTTCATTATTGGTATTATTAATATCACGGTGGAATGAAGAAGAGGAAGTCGTGGGCATTTATTATTGACCCTGGCTTTCAATTTCTCTTTTTCATCTTCCTTGACATTAACTTCATAATGATCATTAAATTTTCTTGATACAGTGTTTGCATTTCAGAAATTCTGTAGTTTCTAGGCCTACAGTTCTTAATATTAGTTATATATGATATTATATATACAGTACTTTTAAGCTGTGTATTTGGTGAAATTTTCAGACTTGGTAAATGTTTTTGAAATGTATTGGATGATTTTTTATGTAGTATGCTTAAAACTTGTGGTATCCAGAATAATGAATGGTAACCTCATTGGGAGGGGAGAAACCCATGTGTAGTACCGTATACTAGTTAAAATTACTAAATAAATTATTTGTATGTTTGTTTTATTTTATATTGAATGATTAAACCGAGACAATGTTTATTTTGTTGTATAGATTTTGTTTTTAAATTTTTTGATCTTTTTTGTAATGTGCTGTAGTTATTTTTTAAAATAATCAGCTGCTTTCAGTTTCTTTGATGTATTGTGAGAATCCACCCAGAGATGTCGCCACATGTAGACTTACATGCAGTTAAAAAACGCATTAAAATGTTTCACAATAACGGTCTCAAAAACATGCTTACTGTACTATTACAATACAGTATATGAATAATATGATATACTGTATTGTAATAATACAATACAAAATACAGTACATAATGTAATAAAATATGATATACAGTACTGTATATCATATATTTACATTCATTTACATGCATTTAATTCTCAACTCACTGCATGCATTGAATTAAAATTATACATTTTTAAAAATTGTAGCATAGCATGATACTGTACTACATATACAGGGTGCTTCATCTCAAATGTATCAGAGGAATATCTCGCTTAGTATTGCAGATACGTCGATTATAGTGATATGGAATATGATCAGAACATCCAGAGGCAATACAATATTGCTATTCTCATTGATCTTGAAATTATTTTTTACGGAAATAGCATTGTTACATCGAAAACCATGAGCCTTAGCTACCAAGTCATATTTAGAAAGCTGTAGCCACGAGCCCATTTAATAATCAGAATCCACTTTTGTTTAGTTTATTTCCAACAACTCAACCGAAATAAAAATTGATCCATACTATTCAGTGAAGTTATTTCAGTTATTGCATTGATAATTTAAATACGAATTTAAAGATGCACAGCAACAGTTGTTATGCATCTTTAAATTCGTAAAACCAGAATTTTTATATAAACAGCTAAAAAGTTATGAGTGGAAAACAGGCGACTCACTTTGTATATCAATATCAATGCATACTTACACTGTTTAAATATCGTACTGTACTATTTAAAAATATCATATATACCGTGTGGCCCAAAAAATAGCTTGCAAAATGGAGAAAGTTCCCGAACAGTGAACAATGATTTTAAAAACGTATTCCAATAGTTTTGTGCCACCAGAAAACATTTAAAAAGATGTTGAAATTGTTCACAATTTTGTTGGATTCATTCAACAACACTTTTTTCAGTACTGTATCTTGGTTGGAATGGTTCTTACGGCTCTGATGATGATGTTTTGCGTCGGTTGCAGTGTCCTTAAAAAAGTCTTTTATTTTATGGTAGACTGAATTTTTCCCCCAACATGAATTATGGTGAACAGGTGTTCCAAGAGTTATGGTATGGTGTGGTATTCTGTGTGACATCATGGTGGGCCCATAGTTTTTTGGGCCACAGTGATGTAGCCTACCATTGTGAGCTACCATTGTAAACATTTGGAAACGCTCTTAATGATTTTTGATAGATTTCTTACATGATCTACCACAAAAAAAAAGGCAAAAAATTGCTGTTCCAGCTTAATGAAGCAATAGCACAATATGCACCGCCAAAAAAATGAAAATGTTTGGAGTTTAGAGAAAGTTGACGAATGAACGAGGTGCTCGTCAATAGTTGCCGCCACGTATATGGCTCTTATTTTTTTGCTCTGGAGCTATGTAAAACAAACAAAATTTCGGACGCAGTCCGAATCTACGGACGTCTTGAAGGAAAGATTCTTCAATGACATTCAAAACATTCCACCAGCTACACTTTTGAGCGTGTCTTGTGAACCTTTCTGATCGTGTGAGACATTATCTTCGAGCACATTCTGAACATGAACTTTGAGAAAAAGGTTTGTGAACAGAAAACGAATGTGAACTAAATGTTAACAGACAACATGTTCGATATTTTATTTTTTTGAATATGTTAATTAAAAGAAATGAGATACGGTGAAACAGAATTGCTTTGCTTATTATGTCTGTTTTTAACAACGGTATCCCATCTGGCAAACTACTTTTGAGCCACTCGGTATATACAGTACTTATGTTGTGCTGGATCTCGGGCATTTCATTGACGGACATTTCGTCGAACAGACACTTGACATTACGCACAATCAGCCAAATTCCAAAAACAACCGGATGTCAAAAATTCTTATAATAAATCTGTTTACTCTCTGCTCACCACTATTTCGATGTTTGGCTATTGCCAAAACAGTTAAAGGAATATACACGTATAGGAGATGATATACAGTACTTCTCTTCTGGAATTAAATCACGATTTTGAATTTTTTGGCAGCCTGTATGGAACTTTTCTTCCACTGGCATTGCAAAGTGCGAAAGCAAATCGGACTTCAACAATAAATCATTGGTGGAAAGATGATTGACAACACGAAAATGTATTAGATACATAATCAATAATGAGTCCAATATTTATCAAATCTACCCTGATACTTTACTGTACTTGTTTAAAAAAAATGTCACTATTTATATAATAGGCTAAATTGAGTTAAACTAACTTTCTAACTTTTAACTAGTGATGAACAGATAGTAAACAAAGTCCAATAAATCTTATAAAATTTTGAAATACCGGACAGTATGCATGATAGTAGATGTATTCGACGAAATGTCCATTCGATGAAATGTCCGTTCGGCCAAATGCCCGTCGGGGAAATGTTCGTCGGCAATGTGTAGTTGTGGTTTGTGTTTGGACACATGTTAACGGTGGGCTACTTTATACGAAAATCTAAAGCCAACGTTCTATGTTGGACTAGCCTTAATATAACAAGTGTGTTCATCTCAAATGTAAATCAGTTTGCGTAAATTTTGAGACAATTGTTTAATCATATTTTACACTCCAGCTGTTAAACTTTCTCTTGCCATTTTATTTTATTCTCTTATAATTTGTTGTAATTTATCAGCAACTATGTATGCATTGTGTTGTACTTTGTGTACCTTTTTGCCAAATTGTAATTTTACTTTATGTAGCTCATTTTGCGTCCCTATGGGACGAAGTACCATTAAAATAAAAAACAAAACAAAAACAACAACAATTGAAGAGCTTATTTCCAAAACATCTCGTCTCCACTTTTGATCATTTTTTGAGTTAAGAGTCTTTGAAAACTACCTGTGCATCGTTGATTTTAAATACATGTATGCTATATGTTATATTAATACTTTCAAGACTCAACACTTATTATTTCATACTGAAAAGCACTTTCAAAAACCACCTTTAAATGCAAAGTCTATGGCCAAATAAATAAATAAAGATCGTTTCTTGAAAAATTGTATTTCATGGTCCTAAGACGGTTTGGAAATCAGCTCTTTAATTGAAGGCTTGCCCGGAATAACGTTGCAGGTAACAATTAATAGTTTTGAGTAAATGACAAAAAAAGTATTCAGCAACACATTGTTTGTCACATATTAGGTACCCAATTTCGAAGTGATATATGTATGATTTAGTAGGTAGGTATGAGTTTGTCCATTGACAACACTAGCTGGGCCCATACATTTGACACAGTTTTCCATAATAATCTTAATATTGAATTTTTGTAACATACAACGTTATTCCGGGTAAGCCTTCAATACTTGTTGGAGATCAACAGTCAAACTTTCAATGGGTGCATTATCACTAGGACTTAGGATAATTATGCATGTTGCATATGCAAATGCATATCTTTTTTGTGTGTAATAAATGCATATTGCAGTCTTTCTGTCATTCTGTCTGTTTGCTTATAACTCGAGAACTATTGAACTGATTTTGATATAATATAGTTTTTTTTTAATGTATAGCTTGGTTCTCGCCATCAATTATAGACTACTTACTATCACGTCAAATAATATAGGAGGTGAACAGAGAGGTAAAACGTGACAGAGGTCAGGAAAAAAAAGCTCTTTCGCTTGAACGCGGGCCACTAGATTACCTATATTGAAAATGTCATCCTTACCTTATACAGTAGAATATACCATGTTTTAAACATGTAGTATTAGGCATACAGTACATTAAGTATTAAACATATGAATTGTCTAAATGTACTGTATTATTGTTAATTCTAAATGTTTTATTTTAAATTTATAAATTGAAAATGAGAATGAACCCAATTCAATATTTTTACCAGTCAATATATGGTAAATGAAATTTCATTGTCACTAGGTATGAATTTTAAAATTAGCGTCATTTCCTGTATATCGTGGAAAACACGATTCGTTGCATTGTGCAGAAGATTGATGTTTCTGTTGTGCACTTGATACCTGGAACTAGCTTATGGGTCCAATTTTAGCAACAGACACCTGTCTTTTCACCTATGGGATCGATATTAATTTTCAAACAAGTCAACATGTCTATTGCATGTTTTGTTTGTTTTTTTACGGCATTTCAATATACATTTTTTTATTGAACTAAGTATAAAAAATGGTACAACATTAAGGGTTGACAAAAAAATATTATTATTAGTTTATATTTATTTTATTCAGTTCTGAATTTGATATGGATGACTAAGATTTTTGTTTTGTTTGTTTGTTTGGAGGAAGGGGCAGTGAACTAACACATTGCTATATCGATTTATCTGGAGTAAAAGTAATAACAATGTTAAAAGAGGGAACTGGTTGGGGAAATTTTTTGGAGGAAATTTAATGAAGCCGAGGGGTAATAACTTCTATGCTAAAAAAAGCGCTTGGAATTATAATTTATGATAGGGATTTGTAGTGTCAATGAAACCGTGCTTATAACACTCATTAAAAAAAACAATTAATTGTCGAAAAGTGAAAGTTTAGAACTTGACACGAAAGCTGAAAACAATATTCGGGAAGGAAGCTTATTAATTTTTTTTTGTTACTTCACATTATTGTATAAACGTACGCTGGATCTGTGCATATTGTAGTACACAATTATGATACTAATAAAAACCCACATCTATCTATCCCCTGTGTCTCTCTCTAAGTAACCTTTTGACGTCATTGTTACCATAACAACAGAAGTTTAAACAGTGAGATTAAATAAACATTTAACAATGATATGCTTATAAGTACCATTAAAACAGAATATAAACAGTAAATAAGCTTAAACAATATAAAAGCTAAGTGTGTCTCTCTTTATCTCTCTCTTTGTGTCTCTTTCCGTGTCAGAATGTTTCCATGGCTAGCAACAAAAACCATAACATACGTAACCAAAACATAAACAAATGTGGTATCATACCAACACAAGCTGTAAATATTGAGAGTAAGTAATCAAAAAACACTAACTCTAACGAATGTTGCGAAGCAACATGAGTTAAATCAATACAGCTGGTTATAATAATGGTCGGCTTATATACAGTATGTATCTCCGTGTGAGGTGTTATGTTACCATAACAACACGAATGTAAACAGTAGCTAATGAGTAAAATTAGAACAATGAAATATGTTTCCTCCGTCATTATTGACGGGTTTACTTCTATAAAAATATAATACTCAATACCAACCAATACTTACTAAGCACATAGTTTGATATACTGTATGTGTTTTTTTTATTATTACAGGGTAACTTTTAGATAGATATTTAAGTTATATTTAGATAAGATATTTTCTCCAAAACATAGCGAATTCAGTTCAAATAGCTCGTTTTGAAATTTTTTGTTTAAAACGTGTCCTAAAATGTTTAGTCAAATTCTGACAACAGATGCTACGCATCTAAGCAAAGCCAAAAGTCCAAATAAACATGGGTCCGGAAATGCATATTCATTTGCATATCTAGGTCCTAGAGCATGACTAAACATATGTTTAGCCACGCCTAGAATGATGCAATTACGTGACTTTATCTTGTGCTATACTCCATTTCACATTAGCTGGCACAGAATTTGCTTGAGGCAGCCAAGGGGCAAGCTAGGTGATCACACCAT
>JAQIWH010007069.1:0-11950 GCA_034695005.1 Cryptops parisi
TTAATAATACCATAATAATAGCAATGAAAAAATTTGGATTCTGGACTGGTGTATTTTATGTTAAATTATTGGTGCTTGGGAATAGGTTCCCGTTCAATTACATGAAACAAACAAAAATGAATTAATTTTATGATCAATGATAAATTACGGATTATAGCCTCCTCAGATCCAGGAAAAATTTTGTTTTTTTTAAAATTTTTTTTTATATTTTCATCAATATGCATATACTATATGCTATGATTTCATGAAAATAAAATGTTAAAATATTTATTAGAATTCTAGAAATGACATGTCAACATTTGTTGACATTGGGTCTCAAATGGTAAAATAACCAGTAATGAGTTGTCAACATTTGTTGCCATTGGGTCTGGAATCCACATTTTTGGCTACTTCCTTCTTTTTTTAAAACACAAACAAAATGTAAAATGTTTGTCAAACTGCTTTAAATAAGAACAAAAAACATTTCACAATGCATTAAAACAATTACTCAGTAAGTTTTATTGGATTTGAATATCACAAGTTGTGGAAATTATAAAAACATTGTCTATTGGTATTACAGCAAAGCAATATTTTGCATTCACTACATTGTATTCTTGTATGGCCTTCGCAGCCTTCTAATCTGCACCTTTTAGCCGATTTTAATGAACAAGCTAATGCTAGATGTTTTCCAATCCGCCTTGATTTATCAGGTAGAGGGGTTGCTTTCCTTTTCTTGGCAGGGCTCGAATAATTTGGATCTGCATTTTCTTCTTGAAATTCATCGTTCGTATGTTCCATTGACTTGTTTGCATTAAATAATAATTCTTTAGCCAAGGCTAACATAAAATCAAAATGTTCCTTGTATTCATTTTTCTGGTTGTACTGCTTCCGCACTTCCTTCATCTCCAACCAACTGTTTGTTGCTGATAATTTTGCAGGTGCAAAATTGTTCTTATTGTCCATTTTGATGTTCGGTTGTGCATTGAATAAAACGATAACATCTGATCATGCAAATCAATCCCACCCATGAATTGATTATAATTTCTGATCACACATGGTCGTGATACAGCAACATGCTTGTGTTCAACCTTGCTCCATCTGTTTGCATTGATCTGTTGGTTCAATCCCTTCTCACAAACTGCACATGAAGATTGGTTTTTTATCAAACTATTTTGTTAGACAGTTTTTCATCATCTGATACAAGTGATTGTGATGCTCCTCGACCTTGTTTTTTTTAATTCAGTGTCAGATATCATTTTTTTTCTTGCATCTTTTGGTACACGGTTCAACATTATTGTTCCGGTTCTTGTGACTCCATTTTCTAATAATTTTTCAATCAAAGGCAAAGTTGTGAAATACCGATCAAAGTATAGAGATTGACCAGCTACCATGTTTCTTGATAAATGGATGACTGCTGATGGTCCTACGCCAAGTGTTGTATCTTGCCCTGGAAATGTTTTTTTGACAAAATAAAATTCTGAGCAACACGCTATCAGCATGAGTGAAGTATCCGATAATATTTATTTAAGTTGTGATGAAATTTGAAAATTTTCTTTAAAAATAGAAGCAGTGTTTCAACTAGCCAATGTGTCTTGGTCTCCCCTACTCCATAATTCATATACTGTACAAGGTCACGTGTGCCAAATGAAAAATGACAAATCAGTGGGCTATTAAGTGTTATGTTATTGGCACAACATAAACCAAAAGTATGGGTCTAAAAAAGTAAGCTAGACGATGGCACAAACTTGTTTGACTGACAGACTGGAAAGTATGTTGAAATAAAAAAGGGTGGTGGGAATTCTCGTAGTTGCTACTATTTGTGGGTTAAAGCGACTTTAAAATAGGTACCCTATTGTGATGTTTCATTTAATTCAACTGGCAATAATTTTAAGTTGTTGAATTTTATTGATGACTGTAAGCCGTAGTATTTGATTGCTTTCTCCAATATCACATGAAAGGGCTTTTTGCAAATTACCATTAATGCAGTCTAAGTCGTCTGACCAATTTTAACTTTTAAGGAATATAGTTTTTATTTAAAATCCAGTGTTGCTCGCTACAAATATATTTCTTTTAATGTGTTTCAGGTAGAATCAAGGATGATGGTGCAAAAGGTTTCTCGGACTGGCAACAATATGGCTGGTCTTCCTCTACAACGCTATCAACCTCATCGTCTGCTTTTCTGCAGCATTCTCATCTTCATTTTCTTTTCGCTACTTATACTTCTTTGGCCTCGAGATCTATTCTTAATACCATGGAATTTTTTGTATCATGGATTTGAAAAGGAGCCTGTTTACATTATTCGGCCCAAGAGTTCCGTGCCATCGAAAGGAAATGCCGAGTGCCATTATTACAACTGCTTTGATGTATATAAATGTGGTCGGCTCGAAGATCACCAGCTATCAGTTTATATTTACCCATCTGTCAAGTACATAGATGAACATGGCGTTATGGTGAATGGTCCTCTGTCGAAGGAATTTCAGAGTATGCTTGATGCTGTAATGCATTCTTCCTTTTACACGGATGATCCTGAGAGAGCATGTATTTTCATACCATCATTGGATTTGCTGAACCAGAACAATCTGAGGTTGAAGGAGACATCTCAAATTTTGGCATCGTTACCATTGTAAGTAGAATTTGTTTTGCTTTTTTTTTTATTTCCTATATGGTTCCATTGTTTCTATTAAGAATTGATGTTGAACAATAGGCTTACAACATCACAAGGGGCTAATTTTGTTTCATTGGATTTTCTGATAGCAATTGTTTACGAACTTTTTAACCTTCCGTGGTTTGTTTTGCTTTTCTAATTTGGTTACCATTGCTCATGAAAACAGTTGTCTTGAATACGTAGTGATTCTCCCTAATTTGTTTCCCATGCTGTACACTACAGTATTTATATTTATTTGTTGTTTTTTTGTTATATTGTAAATGTTCACATATAAAGATTAGATAGACAAAATGTAACATTTTTACATGCACATTTTTTTTCATAGGTATATGAGTATGAAATTAAGTCAGTTTTGGGGTTTGACTGTCAGACCTGAAATAAAAAACAAACAACCAAATTACTATGGTTTAGGGTGTAGTGAAACTGTAATCAACAACTTTGTGCATGATTCAAGCCAAAATGGTATCAAAATGCATACAGGGAGGACGCACCTTGCTGTGAGCGGCATCAAACTCTTTAAAAAACCATCACATGTGTAATGTGTTAAACACCACCAGACAAGTTGCATCAAGTGCTGGGATATCAGCAGCAAGTGAGCGTATCTTTCAAGGATAGCTAAAAGCCAACCCACACATAAAACAAAAGAAACTAAGCAGGGGTGGCCAACTTTTTGGTAGTCACGAGCCACTTTGAAATTTTTGTACAGGTCGCGCGTCATTTTGTACACGTAATTTGTATACATAATGATAAGTTGATAACCAATTCACACATACTACTTTTAAAGACGAATTCAAAAGCAAAAATACTTTAGGGAGAATTTATTGAATAAAAATTCCTCAAATCATTGCGGTGTTGTTTCATTGACTTTAGTATAATGTGATACTTGTAATTTTCTTGACTTGAAAATACTTTTTTTAACATTCACGGGCTACACTGGGAGGTTCGGAAAGGCCACTTTTGGCCTGCAAGCCATGGGTTGTCCACTTATTAACTAAGGTGATAACCAGTGATAATAAACCAGTGACAAAATTGTCATAAAATTCCATTTATTTTCTCTTTAACTCTCTGGCAATATGGCACTTCCTTAGTGCAATGTTGAAATGCATGAATGGTGAATGATTTGATGTCATGTTAAATGAAGAAAATTCTTTAGAAAAAAAGATAGGTGACTCGTTACTTTTTGTTGTAGCTGGGATGAAGGAAGGAATCACTTGTTAATCAACATGCTACCAGGAACCATACCAGATTATAATTCATCTCTCGATGTATTTTCGGATAAGGCTTTAATTGCTGGTGGAGGATTTTCTATCTGGTCATATCGACGTGGATTTGACATAAGCATTCCAATTTTTAATCCGTATGTTGCTTATTTGGCAATTCCTAGCAAGCCCATAAGGTAAGCTGCTTTAATTGTTACTTAGGAGCGTGTTTGCTTAAAATAAGCAGGTAACCGTTATTTTGATTTCAACTTGTTTTGTAGCATTCCTCGGAAGTGGTTAGTTACATCACCTCAGCTGAATATTCACTACGAATATAGACAAGAATTCTTAGAACTTGCCGAAGAACACCCAGAATTTTTAGTCCTTGATAAATGTTCCAGTGACATAATGCAAAATTTCACTTTTCGTTGTCATGGAGAAGAAATCCATGAGTACCCACACATTTTATTGGTAGGTAAAAGTTCCCTACTAATGGTGTATTTGATAACACAACTTCAGACATTTGTCAAATGAACAATATATCACTGAAGTTAATCGTTCGATGGTCTAAGTCTCTAAGAAGTTCAGAACTTTAACAAACTTTGCATTACTCGTACAATCTGGATGCTTAATTATCATTTGCTAAGTTTAATGTTTTATTCTGCAGGACACAACATTTTGTCTTATTGTTCGTGGTGCTCGTCTAGGCCAAACTTCATTTTTTGATGCCCTATATGCTGGATGTATTCCAGTTGTTGTAGCTGATGGTTATGTTCTACCGTTTTCGGAAGTCATTGATTGGAAAGAGTGCGTAAATGGTTGCTTTTATTCATAACCATATTTTGTAAGTGGTTTCTTCGGCTGAATCTCTGCTGTTCCACTTACAGGGCAGCTGTAGTGATCTATGAAGATGAAATTTCTGAACTCATGTACATTTTAAAAAGCATTTCTGAGGAACGAATTTTGGAAATGAGACAGCAAGTCAACTTTTTATTTAATAAATATTTCAAAGACATGAAAAGTATAGTTCTGACTTGTCTTCAAATTATTAATGATCGAGTGTTTCCTCATGTTGCCAAAAGTTATGAAGAATGGAACCAACCATCGTGGAAGGTGATTGTGCATAACATTTGCTGTATTAGCAATTGTTGGTCAAGAGTCTGTTAACGTGAGATATTTATTTTTAGGCGAGCATGCAAACACCTTTGTTTTTGCCATACATAGCACCTAAGGGTCAAGGGTTCACGGCTGTCATTTTGACATATGATCGCCTAGAATCTCTCTTTCAGGTGATCTTGAAAGTGGTGAAAGCACCCAGTTTAACCAAAGTTCTTGTAGTGTGGAACAATCAAAACAAACCACCTCCACCTGGTAAGAATAATTTGAGTTATTGGTTTTCATGTTTTCATGTTTTCATATCCATTATTTCAAAGTTGGAATTATATTGATTTTTCCAGCATCTGTGTGGCCAAAAATCAATAAACCGCTAAAAGTTGTACAAACAAGAGAAAATAAACTTAGCAATAGGTGAGTAAATTTTTATAGATATTTCAGCACAAGTTTTCATTGGTTAATTTTGTAATCATTGTGTGCATGCAAATGTTAATTTACATGAGAAAAATTTCACCCATGGTCAAGTATTTTATAAATAAGCCAATTAGTCGAGGTAAATTGTTATGGTTGGTTTGAATGATTGAAATTTGCTTTATTAGAAAAAATAAAAAATTATACTGGAATAAATACTACTGCTGAGTGTCTACCATGTAATGCCTTGAGTTTGGAGAGTATTTACGAAAAAACGGATTTCTTTTTTACACGTTTGTCTAAATACAGTGTACTGCAGAAATGCAATTTCTGACTTAAATTTTTATCTTACCTCCACCATTAGGGTGCTTTTGGTCATTCAACGCAAAAATAGCATCACTTCAGATGAAGGCGCTAGTTGTTGTGTTTGCATAGTTGAGTTTAGATTTTTTGTGCAAGGACCTAACCTAACCTGATCTGACCTGGGTGTCTAAAGGGTTCATGTCACCGAAGGAACTCACGTAGAAACCATTGATTTTTATTATTAAACTTGATGTGTGATTAAGATTTGTCAATAAATAGGCTACATCTCCATTCTTTAATTCTTGAGAATACGATAAAACTTGGGTATTTCATGGTAAATGCTCTGTACTATTATAATAAAAACTTAAACCGAGTTGTCATAAAAAATGTGATCCTCACAAAATCCTTAAACTCCAATGATACAGTAGTGAGAGATCATTTATTAAATTTTTTTATGATATGGTGTACAATATTCAGGTATCCATTGGTCATACTTCATGTCATGAATATATTCCCAAGTTTTAGATTTGATCTCATGTTATTAATGTAAAAGATTTGTAATGTAATCATCTGCAAGCTATTGCTGTTTCTTGTATGATCTTGTAAAGAAGTCATTGCAGATTTAAATTTAGTTATTACCTGTGTTATTGAGAGAATATGCTAAACTTTACAAGTGTGCAGTCTGAAATGTTGCTGCTGATAATAATTTCACCATTTTTTAGGTTTTATCCATATGATGAAATTGAAACGGAAGCAATTTTAGCTATTGATGACGACATCATTATGCTTACAGCCGATGAACTCGAATTTGGATTTGAAGTGAGACTTTAAGAGAATTGTGTTCTAACAAAGTGTTGAAATGAATTTTGGTATTTTAACAGCAATCACACAGATACCAAGCAACGAAAAAACAGTGAATGCTTAGAATTTTTTTTTTAAATGAGATTATTTTGAACTCTGTCATCTCTGATTAGAACACTATTGAGAACAATTTGTTAAATTCGAATTTGTCCACTTCTATAACCTGAAATTCGAGGGAAGAATAAACAAAAAACATGAAGTTTTGTTACAAACAGTTTTATCACTTTGCATGTGATCCTTCGTCAAATTGGTCAAACTTGTTCTACAATGGGTTCTTTAAAACTAACAATACCAATTTACATGATTTTGTATTACATTACTGTATTACATGATTCGTTTTTCTATTGAAGGTGTGGAGAGAATTTCCCGATCGGATAGTTGGTTATCCCTCCCGAGTTCATTTATGGGACAATATTACCAGCAGATGGAAATATGAATCGGAATGGACTAATGAGATCTCAATGGTTCTCACTGGTGCAGCATTTTATCATAAGGTTAGTAAGTTTTAATAAACATTTGAGTGTTGTAATGATAAATTTACAAATGAATAACATACTACGGACCCTGATTGGTGTTTTGCTCGTAACTGATTCAACACTGTCGACAAAGGTTAAAGCAGAGTATGGCAATCAAACCAGTGAATGTATTTAACACATGATATATTTGTTTTCTATTTGCGAAACAACGATTTTCAGCTATATTATTTATTGATAATGTAGCAATGGGACAAACATCACAATAAAATTTACACAATAAACAATAAAATTTAACGACAATGAATGGATAACTGGTGGCACACTAGAAGGATACTCTGGTTGAAGACCACTGCAGTAAATGCTTAATGTATGCAAACTTGATAGGAATATTGGCAAGGTTTTATGACTATGATCAGAGCCGAATTAATTGCTCCTGGTGTTCTATAGTCCTGTAGTATTTGAACATAGCTACTTAATTATTAGTGACATTCCGTGACGTATTCTAGCTACCAAATCATTAGTAACAAACATTTCATGACTAACATAATACCAAGTGTTTATAAATTAACTCCTAGCTGTTTTTAATTTGAATTATTTCACCTCATTAATATCTTTTAATTACAGTTAATATTCACATTTAATGAAAGTAATAATTAGTAAAGCTTTTACCTCTATTTTCTGTTAGAATTGTAAATATCAAAAATGGGGAAAACTATTAGTGTTTGGCAAACTCAATAAATAACCACTTTTTCATCTGCAGTTTTTAGAGGTGTGACGTAACAAATGCTTAAAAGTGTTGACAGATTTGCAATTTTAGTTAAATTTTCTTTCATTTGATATGTTATGACATCGGATTTGTTTGCTTTGAAAAAAGGCGCTTTGGTTGACATTTCTATGGAATACCTTATAAGTCCTTGGAGCATTACATACCAAGGGATTCTCAGACCCTGGACTCTGGCTTGATTTTATTATTTGTTTCTCTTGGTGCTTTAAGCACATGCTTATTTTGTTTAATGGCTAGTTCACCACTGCATATGATGCCAATTATTTAATATTATCTTTCACTTTATCTGGTTGCAGTACTGGAGTTACATGTATACCACTGCAATGCCAGGTGATATTAAAAATTGGGTTGATGAACATATGAATTGTGAAGATATTGCAATGAATTTTTTGGTGACAAACATGACTGGAAAAGCGCCAATCAAGGTATGCTACTTATTTTTTTTTCTGTTCACTGGAACTTGGAACGATTTATTAAATATTCTTGTTTACCAGGTTGCTCCAAGGAAAAAGTTTAAGTGCCCTGAATGCATCAACACTGAAATGTTGTCAGCCGATTTGTCACACATGATGGAACGATCAGAATGTGTAAACAAATTTGCTAGTGTTTATAATTATATGCCATTGAAGCCTGTTGAATTTCGTGCTGATCCTGTGTTATACAAGGATAACTTTCCAGAGAAGCTTAAGCGGTTTAATGACATAGGCAGTTTATGATGGAGCCAAGGTGTTCTGTGTTTATTAAGTTATTAAACAAAGTGTTGCCTCTTTTAATATTGGAAACTCTTTGGTGTATCCGAAACACTTGACTGTTTAGTTGAACCTGAGACTGAATAAGAAAATTGCAGCAACACATTGATCAGCTAACAAATGCTATTGGAAAACTTTCTTATAGTACTGTTGTGTAAAAAAAGTATGCTGAATTGTGAGAACTGTTTGTGAAATCATTCTACAAGGATGTTTTAAAAATTCTGTGTCTGATTTTTGAGATTAAGTCGCACATTACATCAAGCTCGTGTTCTTTCTCGACATATACTCCCTTAAGTTCGAGGCACTGATCTACTGCAAGAGACCGTGTACCAGCTTGGCATTGAGCAGCAGTGGAACTTTGCTGAGATGTCAGATATGTTGCCCTCTGAGATGTTGTTTCAGCTGAGGGAGAAGCAAATGTCGCATAGAGCATGATCAGGAGAGTGAGATGCATGCACCAGTTACATATTGCATGTTGAAGCTGCTTTGGTGACATCTTGCCTATGGATGTGCAGTAATTTAATACCAGTGTTTCCCTAGCAAACCACATTGCTAATTTTTTATGGTTTTGTGTTAAGTTTTTTTTTTAATGAATGAACACCTGCTTGTTTTGAACTATTAACTGTTCTCTCAGGTAAAAAAAGTGTAAAAACTACATAATGTTCAATGTTATTGGCATTGTTTGAGAGATATATGTAGTGTAAAACCTTTTTGAGGGTAGGAAAGGCTGAAAGACTGCTGTTCAGGGGATCTGGCAAAAAAATTCTGGTTTCTGTGAAAAAAAAATGTGTTAAAGGAGAAATACAATGTTAACATCAACAGTGTTTTCCAGCATCCAACCTAACCAAAAGACGAGTAATTAATATCTGAACATGTCTTCCGTATTCTCTCTGAGTAGATGTATTTCTGGTTCTGTTGTTGATCATGAATTTTGATCAGGAATATTATGGAATAAGGAACTGTTTTATTTGTTGTATTGATATTTTGTTGGTGCTAATTTGTTTGTCTCAAATATCGTATTGTCTCAGTTGTCCTCTTTTTCCAATTGACTAGCAGCTTTGTAATATTTCTTTAGTAATATTCCCTAACGTCTTCTTTACTACTTGTAGTGACGGCTACACAATCAGTTTTGTTTTCACCGGACTTAAAAACAGGTTGCAAGTTGTTTTCTTTCAAAGGGTAGTTTGTCCATTCCGTTTAAAATGAACAAAACTGATTTGCTAGGTATTTTTTTAAACAATTTTAGGTGATTAATTGCTTATTGGTTGAGACAGATGATGAGTTTTTCAAATGATTTTTCGATCTTCACTAAAAAAAACAAGGACACTAAAGTCGAACTTGGACATGATTTATTGCTCTTTTTTTCCCAGTCCTGAGATGGTTTAATAATGAACGTGGTTTATCCATATCCTGGATCACCTTCAATTCCATTCATATCGCTACTGTTGAGTAACAGATCGTTGAATAACGTTTTGTTGGTTCTGTGAGATGTTTTTTATTTGTTTTTTTTACGATAAGTTTAACCTCATTAAACTGCCACCCTGAGTGGCAATGAGTGAGGGTTGTTCTGTTGTTCGAATTCTGGAGTACTTTACTAGAGAATGCAATTTTTCCAAATCCTGGATCACCTTCAACATTACAATTATTAATGCTGAACGGTTTGTTTTATTAGTTGTCTCATGTGGTTATTTAATTTTTTCATGATTACAGTTTCAATTTTGGACTGATAAAAAAAAAAAAATTTTGTTTGGCATATCCGATTTTTAACTTCATTTTTTTTCATAAGAGTGCTACATGGATCATTTGGATTATCTAAATTCACCAAGTCTAATGCCTCTCCTGTAGTGCAAGCATCATAGTGGGTTATTTCAGTTTACTACATGTAAATTGTTTTATTGTGAAATATGGCACTAGAATGTAATATGGTTAATAGAGAAATCATTCATAAATCCCTTGCGAACTCATGATATAGAAAGCTATTTTATTTGTGTTGAAGTTGATTCAGAAGTCTGTTGAGTATTAAATGACACATGTTTGCGTAGTTGAGGGCTCCTCAAAAACGAAATGCTTGCTCATCTTGATGTAGCTTATTCTTTTGGCCATATTAATAATATATTTTGAAAACACGAATTTATCCTTAAAATGTTTATTAAAATCTAGAAGTTTTTTTGGCAGATTAAAAAGTTGAAGTGAATAGATGTATACGGTACCTTGACATCTTTGGTAGAAGATTAACACAGGGAAGACAAGTATTCAAGTTGAGATTTTGTATACTTGTTGGTTAAAATAATTTTCGTATTCATTTTATTACACTTTGAATTTTAAACTCGTTCGGACAAGTGATGCGCAATAATGAGATGCAGTATGGATGCCTACTGGACCAATTTGCAATGTTATCTGTTAAGGCATAACTCAGTGCAAAATGTGAAAGAAAAATTATTAAAAATTGTGCTATAAGAGTAATATGTGAACTTTTTTTCCATCATCCACCTAGCCAAAAAATGAGTAATTTGGATATCTAAACACATCCCTTCCCATATTCTTTTTGATTTGATCTAACCATGGTTCTATTTTATCGAAATTAAACGAGAATAATGTTTGTAAGGAGTGCTTACCTTTTTTGTAATTATTTACTTACCTTGGTAAGGAGTTAGTTTTATTTGTTGTGATATTTCTTTGCTAATTTGTTTGTCCCAAAAATCGTACCTCAGTTGTTGTTTTTTCTCCAGTTTTTTGGTGGATAGGACATATACAATTTTCCAATGCATTTTTTTCTGAGGAATTTCCTTCTTGTGCCCCACATGTAATACTCAAGTGTCGGTCCATCATGTCTTAATAGACTGCTCGCGTTATGAGCCTCTTCGCAGACAGTGTCTTTCTGAGGTGCTTGGGAACTATTTCTACCATTCATTGTGTTTTTAGGTACTTGAAGCTGTTGGGTTTGACCAACTTGTATAACTAATATACTGTACATATGCGTTTCTGTGGGTGCCATATGATAAGCCTTGGGGCCGTTCCATGCGCTTCTAATCAAATCTTTGTCTAATTGACTTATAGCTTTGTAATCCTTAGTTCTGTAAACTTTTCTTAACTAATCATGACGTGACGACCAATCTATTCTATTTTCCAGGGAACGTAAAACAAGTTAAAGTTGTCTGCCTTTGAAAGGTAGTTTATCAATTTTATTTTAAATGAATGCACTTTATGATTTATTAGGTATCTATTTAAATCTTTTTGTTGATCAGTTCTGATTTTTTCTATTCTCCGTTTCAAGATCATTTGACAGTGTTGAATATTTTACCAGCCTATCACTTGGTATCCTTACGCGCGAACGAACGAAAGTGACTTGACCTACTTCCACATACAGTAATCCCTCCTAAACGGTTCTAAGAAAACAGCCCATAAATGGA
>JAQIWH010007070.1:0-11947 GCA_034695005.1 Cryptops parisi
GGTTCGCCCCCCACTCGCACCATGTGGATTCAGTTTGAAACCCTGGCACCACGGGGACAGGTTTTTCTCGGGGTTCTCCTGTTTCCTCCTGCTTCATAAAACCCTATTCCATCTTCGTCATTCCTGTACTTTCCGATTTAATAAAATCTGAGGGCTAAATAACAGTAAAAAACCAAATAGACCTTTGGATTGAAAGAGCTGAAGTGTAACTTTTTATGGTCGTTATTTGTTATTCACGTTTTAAAAATCTTTTTATTACAAACACAGGTAATGGACATGTATGGACAGATAATGATAGGGGGTCAAGTTTTCTTTGCTCAACCTGATGCGTTTAAGGTATTAGTAACAACACACGAATAGAAGAAAAATACATCTGACTGTATTATTTGAAGTATTTATTTTTAATTGCAGGGAACCTTAATAAATACACTACAAGAAGCATGTCCAACAACTCTTGGAGGAGTTCCCAGAGTTTTCGAGAAGATCAGAGAGAAAGCTGAAGAAACTATTGCCTCCATGAACTGGTTGACGAGATCAATAATCTCATGGGCTATGAACACCGTTCGAATATATGTCCGAAGCACTCTGAACCAGTGAGTATGGAAACGATTTTAGGACACGAAGTTTTCAGTTGATGTGATTAAATCGACATTTTAAGAACACACTTGGTTGGTAGTATTCACACATGTTGCATCTTTTACAGAACTCCTCACAAGCCATTTGGTTACGCAATAGCCAACAGAATAACCCACAAAATGAAACAAAAAATGGGTTTGCATAGAGTGAAGAATGTGGGAAGCGGTGGAGCTCCATTAACACAGGAAACCCATGATTTCTTCATGGGGCTAGATCTGATTATTGTCGAAGGCTACGGTATGAGCGAAACATCAGGTAAAAGTTCCCATTTTGACTTCTTTTCAGAATTCTGCACGATTATTTGAGTTTAATAACGTATTTAATAAAATGTTCTTTTAGGAATTCATGTTCTTAACGGTAGACGAAATTATCGGGTACAGTCTGTGGGAAGAAACAACTGGGATCTGAATGAACTGAAAGTTATTGACCCGGATGCTGATGGAAATGGAGAGGTAATGTTTACCTTGTTCTAATGCATACAAATATTATAATAATAAGAAGAATATGAAATACAAAAATATTGTGAAAACATTTCACTAAACATTGCATTACCATGGGTGTAGCTTCATGCGCTCAATTTTGTTATAAGCATGCCAAATAGTATAAAACATTCAACATTCATTATGGTTTAGATTCTAATGAAAGGAAGAAATGTGTTTATGGGTTATATGTTTGATGAAGAAAAAACTATTGAAACGATTGATGAAGAGGGTTGGATCCATTCCGGTGACGTTGGAAAATTGGATTCTGATGGGTTTTTGTACATAACAGGACGCATCAAAGGTGACATTAAAACATTCCTCTGTCCAAAAAAGATGGTTTACATTTCATGTGAAACTCTCCGCTTATGGAAATAAGTTTTCATTGGCTTACAGTAATCTAAATGTGAATATTTTTTTCCGATATCTAAGTCAGTTGGTGAAAGTTTCAATTTGTTTGTTTTTTGAGACAGTGTCATGTAAAAATGCACGCCATTCAAATGACACCCGTTGTGACTGCAATGAGCATATGGCTTCAGAAAATTTATGCTTCACATAGTTGAGACAATAAACCAAAATAATTGACAGTTGAAAAACGAAACGCTAACTTTTCGATCACCGTGTATAATAAATCAAAAATATATAATACTTATAGTAAGCATGAAATAAAACAATGCACTCTGGAGTACATAATAATAACAACTTGATAATTTACGCAAAGTATATACAGTATGAATTGTAAATCAAGCTACTTTGAGAAATGTGAAACCACAATTTTGGACAAACAAAAAAACAACCAAATGTGAACCATATTTTGGGACAGAGAAAATATAAAATTTAACCATTCCATTTATTGTTGTGATATTAAAAAAATTCATCAACAGAACTCATCATCACTGCTGGTGGTGAAAATATTGCACCAGCTCCAATAGAAGAAGCTATCAAAGCCGAACTGCCTATCATTAGTCAAGCTGTTGTTGTAGGAGACAAGCACAAATTCCTTGCCATGCTTCTAACTTTAAAGGTTTGACAATTTTTTTTAAAACTTATACATATCTATATACCATTTTGTCTACCACAATAAAAACGAGGGCACATATTTAATGATGGAAAAAATAATAAATCATTCTGTTCACCAAAGTCTTAAACGACACTACGCCATCCATTTGAATGAGTACATCAACCCCTTATTCAAAATTATGCCCTCGCAACATTTTTGACTTCTAACAATATGTACCATCCTGTGGTTTACGAATATACAGTCGACTCTTGCTAATCCCGTCTTCAATAATCTGCACTCTTGCCATAGTGTATAAAAGGCGGGGGGTAACAACACTGATATCCGTAAATGAAACAGTATCATAACCATAGACAGTACGTACTGATTATGTATTTCTTTACCTATCATTTGTTTGGCTCTTTTTTAGGTTTTGTTAAATACTGCATACTGTAAACTTGAAACATTGAGTTAAAGAATTAAACAAGTTTTTATGCAACTCTCTCAGTGATCCGGCACTCTGGCTACACCTTGCACCCCTCTGTGCAAGGAATGGCCGGATTAGCAAGAGTATACAGTGGACCCTCCGAGATCCGAACACAATCCGTTCCAGAACATGGTTCGGTTCTCGAGTTGTCAGATTTCGAGTTAAATTTTTCCATAAGAAATAATGTAATGTTCCTACATTATAAGAAATAATGTAAATAATAAGGATATCCTCAGATTCCCCAAGATTTACCCAATATAAAATATTTCAAGTGCTTATTTTAAAATCATATTAATAAATAATGATAAAACAAGTAGATTTAATTTCAACAGTTGAATGTTGGCGAATTTACAGCAGTACATACATAAAAATATTATATAATAATAATAATAGTAGGAGGAATACTACTGTCTAATGGAAGGTGAATTACCTTTCTCCCATCTGTGATCCACAAGGGTTTTGGTTTATTAACATTACAACCACTTCAGTTTTTGTTTTGTTAGTGAAACCTGTCGTATGTCATTTGTTTTTGTCTATGTTACAAACGGACCACCGGATTTTTTGTTCGGATTTAGTACCCAGATTTTACTCGAATTTGTGTTCAGATCTCGAGTTGTTCGTAAGTCGAACTGTTCAGATCTCAAAGGTCCACTGTACCGGTACTGTACATGAATTTAAACAAAATATAATAGTACTTCATCAATTTAAAACGCTTGCAGATAACAGTTCAACAGTTCATAAAGTTTTAACTTTATTTATTATGTAATGGTACCATTTTGTTTTTTAATAACTTTTGAACAAAACATTTCATTTTTTTTTACATATCATATTTATTCAATGAATGACATTTTATGCAATTTGATATCGGCCACATGGGCATCCAAACTAGATGGCTGTCAAGTCACAAATGACAGCAAACGCGATATAGAAAACTGGCAACAAAATAAAATAAGAGTGCCCTTACATTAAAAAAAAACCCTGTGCATTATTCTAACGATAGGATTTTTTGTCATTATGCATTAATATATGAATACTCGGTAATCGGCTTTCATGCTTTGTAACGATTATGCTCATTTGAGCTAAGTTTATTTAAATACAAACTAATGTATGACTATTGGGTTTTTTCAGACTAATATAGATATGGATACACTGACACCTTTGAATACTCTGAGTGAAGTGAGTCTCAGTTGGTGCAGGGCACAAGGTAGCAGTGCAACAACTGTTGACGACATTATCAAAGGTGACGACAATGTAACTGGTGCCATTCAAAAGGGAGTAGAACGAGCCAATCGGAAAGCAATATCCAATGCTTGTAAAGTTCAAAAGTGGACAATACTACCCAAGGACTTTTCCATTCAAAACGATGAACTTAGTAAGAACACCGGTTTTCTCTTCGTGTGTTGTATACACTCTACACTAATATATTTATTCAGACCAAATATAAGCAAAATAATTGATCCACAAAACCTCTTTTATTTCAGGTCCAACGATGAAGCTCAAACGACACGTGATTCAGAAAATATACAAAGATGTCATAGAAAGCATGTATGCTTAAACATTCCTTCGTTTTTGTTGTTTCAATGTTTTATTGATTCCATTAAAGAAAACTACTGTATTATTAAACTTTTCAATTCAGCAAACCCTAGTACTCTTAGGTCTCATTAAGCTAACATTGACGATTCACAGATTGAAAAAGATGTGTCTTTACTCACTGATATGTTAATATAACTCCAATTTTTAAGTTACTATTGTAAAAGAGGGTACTTTCTTATTAGCTGAGATGAACCATTTGTGGCGCTAGTGTAGGATGTCCATATTTCAAAAACCGGGACCAATACTTAAAATATCAATATATTGATCGATATATCGATGGATAAATCGACATTTTTTTTGTCTTCCCTTCCCACTAAACATTCACAAAAAAAAAATGGAAACAATTTACAAAACAAAATTGCAGTTATTTGGTAAAAATTCAACTACTTACCAACCATGTATGCTGCTTTGAATATAAAATATTCTCTAAATTTTCTCGAATCCGAACCCGAATCCTGAAAGTTTCTCGAATATGGAATCTTTCGAATCCTTTATATAAGAATGAGAAAGAATAATTAGGAAATAAGAAAAAATTATTTCTGATTAAAATTAAAAATTTTCAATTGAAATAAAATTTGAAATGTGATTAATGAAAAAACTTACTTGCACAAGATATTTAGTAGGGGTTGTTGCTGATTATCAACCAGTTTATTTACATATTATTTTCATAAATTTTTTATTTGGAATGCTAAGGGGAGTGAGGTTTGCCCGCCTGGATTGCTCTGATTGGCTGGAAACACTTTCCAGTCTGGTGTTGCTATTTGCTTGTACTTAGTTATGTATGGGTTTATTTTGCAGGTTACTGGTTAAGTTAGGGAAAAAGTATTAAATGCATGATGTTTTGTTTCCCTAATCTAACCTGCAAAATAAACCCATAACCAAGTATGTACAAGCAAATTATTTGCTAGTGTCTTGTGGCTTGGCGTGTGGTTTTTTGTCTAACCTAAGCCAGTTTATAGTATGTAGATATTAGTATTTTATGATTAATACTAACCTAAACTGGGATCTATACCCAAAAAGACTAGTTTAGGTTAGTTAAAAACAACAACACGCCAAGCCACTAGCGCCACAAGCGGGTCTCTCAACTATCAGAAAAAAAAGCATTTTACAATTTTTCAAATCGGCGGTGATGGTTGCGAAGTTGGTTTTTTTTTTATGGTATCATTTGGAATCGTACAATTCGGTTTTGTTTTTCGAGTCAATCGTCTAAAAATGAGAATGTAAATAACGAAAGAACAATTTTCAAAACAGTATCACTTTCACCATATTAAGTCTTTATCAATAATGTTTTGCGCGTTACGATGCCATTGATGTTGTAGTTCTACAAGATCAGTTGTAGGGCTACAAATTTTGTCCAAAACAAAAATGGTTATAACTGCTGCATCACTGTCCAATGACAAAAACAATTGATAAAAAAAATGTCCAAGATCATAGGTCATGATAAGAAATGATAATTGCAAAAATGTGCAAGTCATTCAGCCATTTACACGAGACATCGAAAAACAATTCATTCAAATTTAATGTAAAATTTCGACTAGCTAAAGATGTCGTAAATGCTGGAGACCTATCTCGGCGGTTTTATAGAAGTATCGCAAATGATTTCTAAAGTTAAAATAAATGCAAAAATGTTAACCAAAAAAAGTCATTTTGCAAATCATCATACATAATGTTTGAAAATTTGCTATTATGTGCACAGCTACGGACATCCATCTTGAAGTAACCTTTGGCCAACCTTCTAGCCAGAAAGTCTTCCAATAAAAACGTCGGGTTTAAGGGTCCAATTACAACAGACATTACTGACGATAAACATTTGGAGGATGATATGAAAGCTTATGCGCCTACCACATCTATTTAAAAGACGTCGTCTCTTATGAAGATAGACAACAGCTACATTTCACTTGTCTAACTTCCTAGAAGCAAAAACTTTCAATAAGACAACAAATCATAAAATATGTTGTTTAGTAAAAATAATTTAGAAATATTAATCAACACTTCTTTTGATGACAATTTCGAACCTGATCATCAATATGGTAAGAACCGGATTATTACTTTTTTTTTGTCTTTGAAGAAACAAATGATTCAAAGTATCAATGTATAAGTACGGTCTCTCTTAAATGCGGTTTTGAAATCATGCAGTGCGAAATCGAGGGTTTTCTGCTGTACTGTACACCTATACCGATAGAGTGTGCTTCGGTGATTCCCCTTGTGGTTATGCAATGCGATATTGGGGATTCATTCTAAAATCATTTTCTTGTTGGCGCAGATTCCGAACAAGCCTTCAAATTCCAAGTTGAGTTGAAGAATTGTACAACAGTACTTTTGTGGTGTGAAAAGTAGTGCACGTACAGTGTGATACACAACAATTTATCACAATGTTGGTACACTACTTTAAAAAAAAAGAGAAAAATTGAATGGATAAAATTATTTATGTTTTATAGCAATTGGAGGGCCGAGTGTAAAATGGGTATTTGCGACAGCGAAGCTCTTTTCGAGCTATGTGTCGTTGCAGTAACCTATGTTTGTAGTGATTTGCCGAAAAACAGTCCAATGTTTTTCCCTACATTTCATTCACATTCGATGAAAACTGAATTAGAATGCCTAAACTAACTAATAGGCAGGAATTTGGTTTATTTTGCAAACGTCCATTTTACACTCGGCTCTTCAATTTCTTCATAGCCAGTTTTCTTCATGTGTTTTTTTAGGTATGCAACGTTTATTCATTTTACCGAGTTTTCATAAACCTTTTTATGCGATTTTTTTTCATTTATTTTAACTCAATGTTTTAGTTTTAATGCAATATTCAATACTTATGGAATGCATTTCTAATTTTACAATTTAACCTATAAGTTTTTTTTTTGTGCGATTTTTTTTTATATGCGGTTTTCTGTGGAAGGTACCTACCACATAAAAACAGACCCGACTGTACTGTATACCTATAGAGTCATACTCGCACTAACGTTTTAACAAAGTGAGGCACTTCCTGCACTTTCTTAATATACATTTAGAATTGCACTTAAATAGATAAACTCACGTTCTTTATGACACAACAAACTTTAAACAGAAACCTTTGAACTGATTTGATGGCTTAACTGATACCGTGGCAACTTCCGAACAACTACAAGTAACATGGGTTTGATTTCGTTTAGGCAACACTAGTTAAGTGCATCTTTTTTATATAATTTTAGGTCCAGATTATATAATTCCAACCAACGACATTCGAGTATGGAAACCAGAAGAAGCGACCAAAATGTGTACAACAAGATCCGACTCGCGACCACCCATTTCTATCGTTACATTTTTTGAAAAACAAGCCAAGGAATTTGCAAATGAGAAAGCACTGTCTGTTAAACGTAACGGGCAGTGGATAGATTGGTCTTATACTCAATACTGGAATGAAAGTCGAACAACAGCTAAAGGCTTCATTAAGGTTGCTATGTTTTCTAAAAGTATTCGATCTGCCCTAATAACATCAATCACTTGAAACTATAGACCTAATACTGCAGTTATATTGTCATTCGTTCTAACCATTGACACTTTTTGTATATACATATGTACTTCCAGGATTAAAGTTGCACGAGATCAAGAATGTTATTTGTGTGTCATATATAAATGTTCAAATTGAAACATGTGCGATTTTCAATTTACAGCTAGGATTAGAAAACCATCATAGTGTTTGTATTCTTGGATTTAATGCACCAGAATGGTTCATTTCCAATTTTGCTGCTATCATGGCAGGGTGAGTGACGCACATAAGTAATAAAAAAAACAGACATTATTATGTAGCTGTTTCTTATTCGAACTGTAACTGATTGCAGTGGAATTTCAACTGGAATCTACACTACAAATTCTCCTAGCGCCTGCTTATATGTGTTGGAGCATAGTAGGGCTAACATTGTTGTTGTTGATGGAGATCACCAGTTGAAGAAAATCTTACAAATACAACACCAACTGCCACATTTGAAAGCTATCGTCCAATATGGAGGAGAAGTCACTCATAAAGATGTTTTCTCGGTAACTTCGCTTTTTGGATATGTCCTAAGTCATTTACCTAAAACTCTCTATTCGACATCATCCCAATGATTAGTTTCAGATCAGTTTCTTGCTATCACTATTAAACTGACGTTAATGGTAAAATGACGATTTTTAAAAGATATATCTTATTAACGAAGGAAAAAAAATATTTCATCGGATTATGTCATTTTGTTGGACAAATCTCCGATGCAGAATGAAAATGTAGGAAAGAACCTTTCATGTAACATGGTCAATACGGGTGTTGAAGTACAGGCAATCGAAATACCGACAATCAAAATACCGACCGACATAAACGAACTAAGACTAAATGAATCTAACCAAACCTGACTTGCTAAGTACAGTAGAATCCGGTTATTATGATCACTTTTTGATAACAATAACCGGCTGATGAAATTAAACCATTAATAAAAATACACTAAACAGTGTTTTGGAACCGACTGATTATGATAACATTAACCGTGACTATAATAACCGGATTCCACTGTACCGACAATTAATAATACAGAATACGGTTATTATAATCACGGATAATGTTATCAATCGGTTATTGTCATCATGATAAGTCGGTCCCAAAACACTGCTTGATGTATTTTTATTAATTGTTTAATGTTATCAGCCGTTTATTGTAATAAAAATCCCATTAATCCCAACGTGATCATAATAACCGGTTTCTACTTTATTTTGATTCTGAGTATAACGACCGGAACTGGCTCAATACAGTAGAATCATGCTTATTATGCAAGCGTATAAAAACTTATCAGGCCCATATTAAAAACTTTTTTTTATAGAATTACCATTGAACTTCCACTACATTTATTTTAAGTGGGAAGATATTCAGAAACTAGGAGAATCCGTTCCTGATGCGATCCTTGAAAAGCGAATCAAAAGCCTCGCTATCAATCAATGTTGTTCAACCATTTATACCGTAAGTAGTTAACACTCTTCTTTTTTTTACGGTAATCAGATTACAACCATCTTTAAAATATGCATCCACTTTATCCCATTTTGGATTAGTTATGCAAAAAATTTATATCCAATGCTGACCTATGTCCCACCAGTAGAGCAATACATAAGATAGTTGAAGACTAACATGCTATTGTATTGTGTATTTCTAGTCTGGAACCACTGGAAATCCAAAAGCTGTGATGCTGCATCATGATAATGTAAGCTAAGTGTCGACTATGTTGTGACACTTAAAATTATCAACTTTCAGAATCGACTTTTGACACGTGTTGTATGTTCTTACAGTATCTGTTTCTGAGCCAAGGTCTTTCAGAGCGTGAATACTTTGATGGCAACTACAGTGTTGTATCATACCTACCACTGAATCATATTGCTGCACAAGTACAAAGTCTACATTCATAAAAATTCTATCTGTACTTTTTTTTTTACAAAAAAAAATCTCATTTGTCACAATTATTTTTTTTATGAAATACTTAGGCGGTGGATATGTATGGGCAGATGGTGGTAGGAGGTCATGTTTACTTTGCTCAACCCGATGCATTTAAGGTATACAGTACCTATATGATATAAGAAAACTAGAACAGTAAAAATGCTTTTTATACTCTTTATATTAGCTTCACTTGTAAGTTGTGAATTTCTACATATAAAAACAAAACTACTCGATTGATGAGTGTTTATGGATTTGTCTTAGACTTCCGAGTAACACTTGTTAATGGCATCAACGAAAAACCAATATGGCGGACGCTATATGCCATGAATGCATTATTCTTTAAACCCTCCTACAGACTAAATGGCTCGATGGGTTTTGATGAGTAAGGTGTCCACGGATCCATCTTAGAGTACCGAGTGACACTGGCTATATGGCATCGATGAAAACCAATATGGCGGACGCTATATGCCAGTATCTAAAGATTGTGCATACAAAAAACAAGACAACTCGGTGGATTTTCATGAATGAGGTGTCTAAAAATTCGACTTAGTGTATCGAGTATCACTGCCTTATTGCCGTTAATTGGAAACCAATATGGCGGAGGCTACACGCCAGTATATAAAGAGTATGCTTAAAAAGAATTTTTAATGTAGTTTCAATCCATCAAGTTTATTTGCATTCCAATGTACTTGTTAAGCATACTCTTTATATACTGACGTATACATATATACTGTATGTACATGAATAATGCAAAAAATCCATATTTGATTTTTGCATCTTTCGATTCATGCAAATTTTGATTAATGCGAATTAAAATTTATGCAGACTTTCAATACGGTAATTCGATATTCAATTCATGTGCGTGTTTTTATAATTCAATTTTTGATTTCTGTACGTTACGATTTATGCGAATTTTGAATCATGCAAATTTCCATTTATGTGATCGTTATTTGATATTTGATTTATGCGAGTTCTGAGTTTATTCCATTTTTTATTTTTCGATTTATTTATTTTATTTATATAGTGTATATGTGATTTACATTAGATTTATGCCTTCTCGTTTTATGCGTTTTTTAGAACATTGAACTAAACAGTATATTCTCATAAACGACTGTAGATACGTTCAATTCCCAGATCGCCCACTCCCAAACTCACTCACAGGTGAAGCTAAAATAAAGAGTATTAAAAAAAACACCTTTGCAACTTTATAATTTTTGGTTATAGGGAAGCTTAGTAACGACATTAAGAGAAGCCGGTCCAACAATACTCTTCGGAGTTCCTAGAGTTTACGAGAAGATGAAAGAAAACCTTGAAGAAACTACTGCTTCTATGAACTTTTACAGGAGGTCAATAATCAGATGGGCAATGAACACTATGCGAACATACATTCGAAGCACCCTGAACGAGTGAGTATGAACACAAAACTTTTATGAATTGAAAAAAAAATCAAGATTAATAAAAAAAATATACGTAATTTTTCCGTTTGCTGAGAGGCACCGGTTTTGGCGTTAATGGCTAACACTACTTGTTTCACTAGACATGTTACTAAATGCTTTTTGCATTGTTTTTAAACAACCTGACCTGGTGACTATGGGAATAAATCCCAGTTCAGGTTAGTTAAAAACAATACAAAGAGTAATTAGCAACATATCGAGTGATACAAATACTGTTGTTTTAAAAGCCACCATAAGTGACTAAGTTCAACAGCAAAATTTATAGAATTAATGTCACTGCTTCGTTTTTACCTTTGTAATTGAGGAGTTGGGTGGAAAAACGGCGTAAATCCACTTACGCCTTTATTCCGTAAAATGCATATATTGAATCGTTTTAAATCAGTCTATGACATAAAGACATTGGGTTGTCTATAATTTGCACTTTCGGACTTTTTTGGAGCAAGAATGTGGAACGCGACTATTGTAAATCTGAAACTTTCGGTGATTTCTTTCTTTTTGTCGCTTCGCTTCCTAATTGTTTCACTCGCTCGTTTCACTTACAAATCAATAGAAAAACAGCGTAAATGCATTTAAAGATTACTCTGTAACGTGAGGTCCGTCAGGTGCTAGAAGTGTGTGCCCCCTTTTATCAAAACTACATTTTTTGAGTTACGCCGTTATTCCACCCAACTCCTCAATTAAAATGTAGTGCGTATACGCTAGTCTCGATTAGAGCGCGGTTCCCAGTGCATGATTTCACAGGGATCCTAATAAAGTACTACCCTAATAGTACAAAGTACTATCCTAACAAAGTACTATTTTCACAGAACACCATATAAACCAATTGGCTATTCAACAGCTAAAAGAATAATTCGCAAAATTAAGCAAAAAATGGGT
>JAQIWH010007071.1:0-11943 GCA_034695005.1 Cryptops parisi
AAGTCTGAGGGCCAAATGACATAGCTGTAAAAGCCAGTCGGTGCCCTCGTTAAACCCCAAATACCTACCTACCTCCATCTTTGGTGGATATCTCTTAGGCAGATGTTTGAGTAAGAAAAATGTTACGGGAAAGATGAGGGAGAAAAAAGTGTGGTTTATGTTTTTGTTGCAAGGATTGTGAGAAAAGGTATGTGGGGAAACTGGGCAGTGTGTGACAGATCGTATATTTGTACCAACATGGTTATGCGATAAAACACTGGAATCGTGCGAATGCGGCTTGTGTGCATTGGATGGACATGGGGTGGGATTTGAAATCAGTCATGGTGATTGATAGGAAAATGAGATGGAATGCTAGAAAAATTAGAGAAGGTTTTGCGAGTTGTAGTTTTTCGAATTTCAGTTTAAATGCAGAATGGAAATTTGAGGATATGTGGGGTAAAATCTGTTTGGAAGAGAGTGAAATGTGTAGATAAAAGTCTTCTGGTTTGAATGTTTTTTTGGTATGTTAGTATTGTGTTGTTTTTTTATGTCATTTGTGTTTGTTATTTTTTTAGTTCAGTTTTTGATTTGATTTTTTTCTTCCATTGTTGGATGGTAGTGTTCTTTTTGTTGTTGTATGAATGGTGCCTAGTGGTATGGTTTTTGGTAGTGTAGTGAATGCATGCTGGCGCGAGTTAGGGTGGTGGAATAGGCATCGTTGGTGAATTTTGAGTCAGTTGTTGGTTTCTGTGTTTTGGCATGTTTTTTTTTTCCCGTGACCAAGCCCCTATGTATTTTTAAAAAAGAAAAAGGGGGCGAAATTTTGGGTTTCTATATTTTGTCTACCCAGTCAGTTATTCTAAGGTAGAGTATTTTTTCATAATTTATTTTTGAAGTGAAACGTTTTATTTTGTTCTGTTTAATTTTTTTTTACTTTGGAGTTTTCTTTCATTATTTTATAGTTATGTTTGTTTTTAGTTATTGTCATGGAAATTTCTGGCACGGAAAGAGGCACAGAGAGATAAAACACTTTGCTTTTATATTGTTTATAATAATAATAAATAATATTATTATTATTATTATTATTATTATTATTATTATTATTATTATTATTATTATTATTATTATTAATACATTTAATATTTGTTGTGCCATCTGTGTTTATTAACCAAACTAGCAACATGGTAATTTTAATCATTGAAGCAGAGCCGACTTTGAATTAATTTTGCGTTTATATACTCAAGGTGACGACGTCCGTTTTTTTACGGGACAGTCTTGAATTTTGACTACTTTGAATTTATTTGAGGCTAATTCGGGACATCAGCTGGACAACTTGTCTCAAAAGCTTTACTATGCGCTAGAGACAGCGCGATATACAAAGGTTAAAAATTACCAATAGTTTATAAAATCTATCACTGGGTGGGGCTGGCGATGTTAAAATGTTTTAAGCTAGAGACAGCGAGAAATTTTAAGCTTGTCTTAAGCAATGGTTGTCAAGATCTGTCACTAGATGGCGACATATGTTTTGATAGAAATCGTCTGTCTGAAACCAAAAGCTTTTGAATTTGAGCGGAAAACATGTCGATCGACATGAGGCTCGCGTGTTTGAAAGATTTCAAAGATGAAGAAAGCGTCGAACCCAAACAATTCAGTAAGATAGTTACTCCTGGAGATCAGATTTATAAAGATGCCACGTCATTCATGGGGTAAGAACGTTCTTAGCAGAAATGAAACAGAAAAATGGGATGAAAATGTGCTTTTTGATTATGCTATTTTGTGCATGTTGTGGTTATGTGATGGACAGAAGATTATTTATAAATGTAGCTACTTGATCTTACCAAATTTTAGTTTAGTCGTTGACTTAATTCTAAGATGATGAGGATGATAAACGTCTTAAAAGCATCAAATAGCGAACTATTCTTTAAAACCCATTAATGATGACACCTAACCTCACAGGGCACTAAATAGCTGGAATGGTATTTTCTAACTACAGTAGTATTAGATAAAATAAAAATGGCAATAAATTTGGTTATAAACTGTTATATATCTTGGTTTCGGAAATCAGAGGGCACGGTACTTTCAAAAAAGACATGGCGTTGCACAGCTCGGTTGCGGGAATCATCAAACAGACCAACAAACTGATATCAGTGAAACCCTTGAAAACGAGGTGAGTTTGATTGAATTTGGTTCACAAAAATGTTCACAGAATAAATAGATGCAGAATAACTCGTTTTGTATGAAATTAATAATTGTTTTGATGTTTGTAGGTATAATGGCGAGGTTGGCGACTGTGTTGTCGGAAGGATTACCGAAGTACAGCAGAAACGATGGAAAGTGGACACCAATTCCCGGCTTGATTCGGTTTTGCAGTTGTCGTCTGTGAATTTGCCTGATGGAGAATTGGTAAAATGATACACGTACAGGGTGTTCCATTACTCTTAGTGTGTTTTTTTTTTTACATTTTAAAAGTATAACCTTGAACTGCACTAAGACTTATGGAACACCTGGTAGAGTGGAATGGAATCTGGTTATTATAATCACGGATAATGTTATCATTATCAGTCGGTCCCAACATGCTGTTTAGTGTTTTATTTCCATCGTTTAATGTTATCAGCTGTCTATTGTCATCAAAAATCACTGGTCCCAAAGTGATCACAATAACTGGATTCAACTTAATAATAGGTTCAACTGAATTGATCAGTTGTCATAATATTAAATTCAATAAAGTGACGTTCAGCTTGACATTTTAGAGAAGGCGTTCAGAAGAGGACATGTTGATTATGAGGCAGTACTTGAAAGAAGGCGACCTGATAAGTGTATGGACACTATAATTTTTTCAATATACTTTTTGTATATTAAGTTTAAAATGTTGCAATATGATTTGTTTTATTTATTTATTTTTTGATTTTTTTTTGGTGACTTTCTAGGCTGAAATTAAGGAAATGTTTTCGGACGGATCATTGTCTCTTCACACAAGAACAGGAAAATATGGAAAGGTAATTGATACATTTAAATTTTAGTTGATGCTCTTTTGTTTAACTTACTCTGAGGTTGAAATGGTTCAACATCTTTGAGTTCTTATTGTAATAGATTCCTGACTACTCACAAAGCTGAAATTTTGAACATAAGTTGGGGTTGTCAGACATTTTGTTGGATCAAATTTAGACAGGTCGATGTTTAGTCAATCTTTAGGTGTTTTCACATGAAGGGTCCCTTTCTACTCTAAAAGTGTTGCTGACGATATACTTACATTTTAAACCACCACACGATTGTTGTACACAAAGATAAATGCGTCTTTTCTCATATTGTACTTCATTCGTTGTTGAGAGTATACAACCGATCCATCTAACACTTTTCAGTTAAAACTATATTTCCGCTAGTTTTCGAGATGACGAGGTTGTAAAAGAGGTTACCAAAAATGCAATTTTATTTAATTACTTGTTTCATCTTCTTTTATGCAACATTAAAAGATTTCAATCTATAATCAAATGTTTAAAATTTGCAGTTATCGGAAGGATCTTTGGTCAAAGTATCTCCGTCCTTAATCAAACGAAGCAAAACTCATTTTCACAGTCTGCCGTGCGGCGTTAAAATAATCATTGGCAACAACGGATTCGTTTGGATTTCGCCAGCCGCGTTGGACAATGCTGGCGACGGAGCGGGTGCTGATGTAAGTTTCATTTAGCAATATTATTCTCGAGCTCCTTTCACAAACATCTGTGAACGGCACATTTTGTACAGAAAAACCATTGGTTAAGATGTGTCTTAACTTCAGACGTAACGTCGAATGAATCGGTTGTTGGTTTGTTAATTTTTATTTTGTTTTTAGAAAGTGACCCGAGATGACCGAGAAATTGTCGCCAGGGTTCGAAATTGCATTCTGGCTCTAAGCGCCAAAAAGATGATTCTCTTTGATACATCTATAATGCTAGCGTACGATGCTTCGTTACTACATTACGAAAAAGTACGTTGCTGTTTATTTAGTGCGTAGCATCTGTGGTTAAAAATTTAACTACATCTTTCAGGAACACTGTACATAATTTGACTATATATACCCTGTATATTTGTCACATTTTAAATTCAATTTTAAATTTATTTATTTTTTAAATTGTAGGCTAAAGATTTGCTGAGTCCAGAAGCCATAAGCAACGTTGTAATGATAACGAAAAGGAAAATGAAAGAATTGGAGGAGGATTGATTTACACAAAGTAATACTTTTGTACAAAGAAACAGGTTGTTTTGTTTTTTCTTCTTAGAAACAAAAGTTTTATTTTGTAATAAAAAGAAAAATGACATTAAAAAAATGTCAAAAGTAAAAAAAAAAAACAAACACAAAAAAAGACACAAAAGTGTTACACAATCATTCCAGACAGATATAAAAAGCACTTCGTACATGTTTCGATTAAATAAAAGAAAAAGAGTTTTCACTTTATTATACATTCGATCCCTTTGTCCGACAATTCCCACCCCAAACAAGTAACCCCCGCTGTTTAAAAACGAAACAAAAATAAAATACGACAACCCCCGTACAAAATGTGAAATATTTACATTCGTCAATAATAATAATAATATTAATTGAAAACTTAAAAATAAAAAGATGGAACATGTATACGTCATCCTTCCAGTGGCAAACTTTTGTCAACGAATGACAGTTCAAAGTTGTCGACAAATGAATTTTCGGCTAACTACGCAAAAAACAAAAAATAATTTCACAGATTGCTATGTCATGGTTGGCAATTTTGGTGTTTCATTCGTTGCAAATTTGTACTTGTGCGTTTGCGTCGTCGTCGTCGATGAGCATGAAGGTTCGTGCAATTGCACATTTTCTTTTTTGTGTAAACATTACATACAGCTTGCTATATAAGCAATACCCCCAAACCATTAATGCCAGTACAAATATTTTACTGGCTATGACGGCGTTGTAAATTAAAAATGCATACACCATCTTGTTTTCTTCCCAACGCTGATATTTTTTTCTGGAAACGCGTGTTTTGTTCGTCGTCGAACGTGAAACGTAGTCACGGTCGCAATGAACGATGGAGATTTTAATGTTCAAACAGTACTAACACCGACAGTCTTTTTTAATATGAAGTTCGTTCGATTTCTTGTTTTTGTTTTTCTCCTACATTCGGTTGAGTTTATCTCTGCTCAGCGTGAACTTTCGCATGAAGAGAAAGATGGCCGAACATAGGTAGATCACCAAAAGAAGCGCACAGGTCACACCGAGGGCCATCACTGACGATTTGCTAGGACATGATTCTATGATGGAAATGTGGTCTTCGATGCGCATGGTTTCTGTTAAATTGTGGAAACAAAAAATAAATTAGACGATATAAATTTTTTTTTGTGTATATGGCAGTCTCGTAAGTTGTAACCCTTGGTCAAGGAAGCTGTACTGTGCTGCCATGTTTGCAAACGCTTTATTATTAGCTTCACTTGTGAGAGTGAACTGGGAATTGAATGTATACTGTCATCTACAAGTGTTTTATGATAATATACTGTCTAGTCCAATAATATACCAAAAATTGCATTAAAGTGAGATTGACAAAAAAATTGTAAGTCCAATTTGACAAAAAAATTGCAGAAATCGAAATTACTCAAATCTCGCATAAATCGAATATCAATATATTAATTTAGATTCGCATAAATCGAAACTGGAATAACTCAAAACTTGCATAAATCCATTATCAAATTTCTCAAAGTGAGCAAACGAGCAAAAAATTTCCTCAATCTTCCTAAACTTTTTGAACAGAATTTGCTCATACAAAGTGGGCGTTCGTTTGCAAATTCACAAGTGCATGCAAATATCTTGGTTTTATTGTATTTTCAATGTCTTTCTGTAAGGTGACCGGACATACTGAATTTTCCGGGACAGACTTTTACTTTAGGGTCATTCGGGACATCGAATTTATTCATTCAGAATAAATTGAGCCACCTGAATTTAAGTTATTCTTGTGTGCAGTGGTGTCACTGTGGGGGTGCGAGGGAGACGAAAATGTCTTGTCTATAAACGTGCTGTATCAATATATCTAAAAGGCTAAAATTCTATGCTGTAAAAGTTTATTTACATTTGCAATCAGTATTGGCTATATAGTTAGCTTTTGCGCGGTGTTATGCTGGAAAGCCTTCAAAAGGTGTAGCAATGCGCTGTGCTCGGCAGGAAAGCACTGCAAAGCTGTAGCTGTTCGCTGTGTTATACAGGAAAGCTAAAGTGTTTATTTAGAAATAACTATCTTCGTGGTAAATCAATGATTAGATCACGTGATGTAATTAAATTGAATTATATTCCCCACTAATGTTTTTATAAACGCTTATCAAGGGTTGACACCATGAGTTACCGCTGACACCAACCCTAGTGACGCCACTAGGGTTGGTTTCTCCAAACCATTATATACATCTATTATCATTTCATTAGATGTATCAGAAGTACAGTAGTAAATTGTGATGAAGGAATTGAAGGGTTTCGAACAATTTAATGATAAACCACACACTTTTTTTTTTTTCAAAACTGACGTTTTTACATTCAAACTTTCATTCCGTGCTGTTTCTAGCTTGTTACTTTACAACTTTCTGGATTTACCAGAAAATGGTAGCATAATATGAAAAAAATTACCTTTTTGCTCAGTATGGTATTTTATGGAGTTTCTCGCTAGAAAAACGATTTTCCTGAATATATTTTTTTTTTAAAATTGTGGCTTATCAGTATATTTCCTGAAACCCTTCAATATTGTATTATTCTGTTTCAGATTGCTCGTGGTAGAAGAGTAGGTACAGTGTTTGGTTTTGTAGGACACATCAACCGTGCCCCAAAAGCTTGTCATGTGAACCCCAGTTGATTTTGTTGAACTTACCATTTACAAGTTTCGATTCTGTGTTTTTCTCTCGAACCGTTTGTGGTCCATCGTCATCCATGTCGAGCACTAAAATCTCTTGGCTCAGAGTCATGTCGCCACCTTCTTCCAACAGTTCGCGTCCTTGCCAATCCAGCGGTTGGTTGGCGGTGGTGGCGGCACGACGTTTCCTTCCCCATGACAAATCTTCCGTGCGTCCGTTTCCACATTGCACCTACGAGAGAAATTGTTTAGGTCTCGTGCATTTGAAATGTCGCGATTTCAGTTTTTTCGGTGTAACATTGTGTGGTTAAACAGCACCAAGCTAATGAATTCGAATTTGTTTTCTTACAGGTTCACAAGGTCCCAAGCAGTATTTGACGTTGCACTGGAATATCACCCCGTACGATTCCGTGAAGCGGAAGGCCTCGTAATCGCTCACAAGTGCCGTGCCGTCCTGAATGAACCGTGGAAAGATGGCTGTGTCTGCCGGACAACTGAAACAACAAGACATGAAAATTGTAAGTTTGACAAAGTTTATGGCTTCTTTTTGGTTATCCAGCCACAGAGCCACCGAAGGCGCTGCAGCTCGAAGGTGGAGAGTTGATCGATCACTGTTTGGTACACTGATTATTGTGGTATAACAAGCATTTTGTTTTGTTTTTTTTTGATGACGGGTCACTGGGTTAAGGTTTGTTCGTAAGTGTACCAAAGTGTACCAAGCAGTGTTGGAACGAACCCTTCACCTTCGAGGCTGCAGCGCCATCTATGGCTCTTGGCTGGATAAGCAAAAAATATCAGTTTTTGAAATGTTTTTAACCAAAAACCCACCAGTTTTGGTGGCAATTTAAAACTATGTTAAAGCGATACCACGTTAAAGGTTCAATATGAAATAAGGATTCTGGAGAAACCAGAATCTATCTAATAATGCTGCAGTGAGCTCCTCTGCCTTCTCACCAACTATGGTAGTGCCACCACACCGTGTGTGAAAATGCTGAAAGTCACACCGAAATTGATACTCTTAACAGTCGTACGTAACGAATATTGCGAAGCAACATGAGTTAAAGCAGTGAATTGCATAATGAAAACAAACAAAAAACTTCCTATTCTTTTGATAAGCTATTTACTAGTACCATATAAAAACCAGTAGTGAATTTATGGGGAGAGGGTCAAGGGTTCATTCCCCTCCCCCGCTAGGCATGTTCGTCATGAAATTTCAGGTGACTCCCCCTCCCAAAGTCGGTTCGAAATCCGCCATTGATAAAAATTACATTAATGATAGTATATGTATGATATACATATGTATATTATCATATGTTGGTTATGTATGACTATTATCAAATTTCTCACGTTGATTGGATAGTTTCTATACTGTATAGAAATTTTCAGGCCTGTAGCCGGAAATGTTTTTTTTGGGGGGGGGGCGACACTTAATATCATGAATATTGAAAAAAAAACACGTTTTTTATGGACAGTGTTATGATCTATGTTCCTGAAAACATTTCAGGGGGCCCCCTAAGCTCTCCCCCTAGCTACGGGCCTGTACTTTTGTACATTGTAAAATTACATATTGTAATTCTATACAAACAGGTCTCTACTTACCCTCTGTCATCTACAATCTGGAACGTACTCTTCGAATCTTTGGCCATGGCGTAACAACTGCGGGCGAATATACCATAAGGGGCTATCCAAAGAAAACATTTTTTGTTAATGTAAGTACAATATTTCACAATTGATTTAATTTATACTCTAGACCCAGTACTGTATTTAAAATTTCGAATGTTTTTGAAAAGAGTTAATAGAGGTTGCGAACTTTGTTGTGTGATTTATGGATTTATTTATTTTTTGTGTTGGTTGGTCCCTATGAAAAGAAAAAACAGTTTTCTGTTTGATGAATGATCGTTGTGTTTACTAAATGGTAATGTTTGCCCTTGAAATTCCACAGTAGTAGTTAGTCAAAAAAAAAAATTTTTTTTCATAATATATAATTTTGATGATAATTTTGAATTTTACACAAATCACGCATAAGGGGTGATTTTACGCCTCTTGTATTTTAAATTTGTTTTTTCTGCTTTTAAATGGTTTGGTTGTTGTTGTTGTTTTGTTTTTTTTGCATGTTATAACTATATTAGATGAAGTTGCTAGTAAATTTTGTACATGACAGCCTATTGAAATTCCATTAGTTTTCTCGCGGCGTACCATAACACGTACGGTGAGTCTGAAAACCAGTAATTGATCGTTGTACCGCAACAAGTTCGAGTCACGTAACTTGTACGTCAGTGTGTCTTTAACTATCAAGTTACGTTTTTGTTTTTTGTTTTTTCGGAATTTTTAATGTTTTTGTGATGTAAGATGAGAACGTGATGTAATTTTAGTTAGCTACAGGGTTGTATTTTTTTTTTCAATGGTATATGTGTATAATGTACTGTATGGTACTGAACTCGGAATTTCGAATCATAAGACTAATTTTTTGAAAATACAAATATTTTATTAATAGAATACTTACTTTCTCCAGGTATTTCGATACGGAATGTCAGTCTGTCACCAATGCGAACTGCTGACGTTTCTCTGCCGTCAAGTGCCAAGATGACAATATGTGGGGGTGGAGCCTCTGGTGCTGCTGTTACGTTGATCATTTGTGGATCCCTTTAAGGTAAATGAATTTTGTACCATTAAAAACTTATGAAGTATGACAATATTATTGCAATATGTAGAATGGTATGATGTTATTATGTGCAATAGGTGATGTTTTTTTTGTACAACGTTTTCGAATGTTGAAAGAAAAATTGAACCCTCACCCAATGGACATTAGTCCAAAAGTGACGTTTCTTGCTGAAATGTCGTAGGTACAACGAACTTTGTACAGTTTATCCGTTTTCGTGATGACCACACTGTGGTGTTGAATGACGATCGTGTTACTGAAAGTGCCACCCTAGTGTTTGAAAAAAATAACAACTCATTAGAATACATAAATTTTTTTTACTAATAGCTTCATTTTGTGAGTGAGTTTGTGAGGTGAGCTGGAAATTGGACATATACTGCCGTTAGAAAGTTAGACGTTAGAAAGTTTTTGAATTATGGGAGGGTTACTTTATGCAAAAAAACAAAACAAAACAACAGCATGAAACGAAATCGCACGATAACGAAATTTTGTCGCATATAACTAGCATCCGGGAAATTTTTTTGCATATTATCGAAATTGCTTATATGGATTTCGCATAGTAATGAGGACTTTACTATTATTATCAAAAAAAATTAATATACATGTATAAGAAGTTACCGATTTATACGATTTTCTTATATGCGATTTCGCTAATATATGAAGAATATATTTTTTCAAATGCTCGTTATATGCGATTAAAATTGTTCTTGTGCTCGAGTGACTAACAAGGTGGTTAACTTGGTGGTGAACGAGTGACCAAATAGATTGTTTGCCGCTCACTTCGGGAGAATTTCAATATATATGCGATTTTCACATAAAGTGATTGATCCTCGCATAAATCGAGGACTTATTTTTTCATTAATAAAATTGTGAGATTTTATTTTTAAATCTCAAATTAAACCAAAACAACAAAAAAAAACCGCCAGCTTTAAAAATCATTCATATAGTGTGTGTACGCTCTTTCAAGTGTGACGTCAATGTTTATTCATCGCTTATTGTTATCATGATCTTCGTTTGGCATTTTCTTTCCACGGTTGTTGAATTTAAAATCCGAGCTTAATTCGTGATGACCATATATTTCGAACTAGTAATGAGACGTTTGAAAAATGCACGTGAGAAAGTAGCTCCCCTAAGGCCAGGTGATGGCGTTTCTCTCGAATGTTAATTAATTGACCCTGAACTTGGTGATTTTCATGGTTCTTCTTGTTGTTCATTCTTTAATGTAGTAGACAGTCGTTTCCCACCTGTGCTATTTATCAGTGAATGATAAGTGACCTCATCTTAAAAGAAGAAACAACTCTTTGGCATGTTTTCTTGAATAGAATTGTTGAAGTGACTTTTTCAAAAGAACAAAAAACAATTTTTTTTTTGGAATCTATTATAACTAACAATAGCTTTTTTTTAAAAAAAAATTGTTTATTTATTTTTATTTTTAGCATTATTATTATTATTATTCCCTTGTTTGACACGTTCGTAATTGTACAGTCATCAGTGGCATGTTTGAACTTGTCAAAAAAGTTTTTGACATTTGCCCTTTTCAAAATACCATTTCCTTGTTGCGATTGGGTTTTGTTTGGTTGACTTTTAGATATTCACGTAATAGTTATTGTTAGTTAATTGTCCCGACTGCAAACTTATAATCAGCTGGTATAACGTGAGTGTGTGTGTACACACACATGCTCTTTATATGTATACGTACTACGAAAAGGAAAAGCACCTTTTGATCCTTAATTAGAACTTCCGCTAATTGAGAAAAGTCGTTTAACCCTCGAGCAGGGCGAATGCACGGCCTTGGTCAAGAACGTTTTTTTTTTTTGTTATATACAGTATATAAAGATATAATATATATATTTATATAATTCCCCATTAAGGAAGCGTGAGAAGGAAATTCTATATTTATTTTGTATGTACAGAGAAGAGAAAGAAAAAGTGTCTCGAAAAAGGTGCGACCTTTTTCAGATGATGTGTCCACAAGTTAGAAATTAGAGTACTATTTTTAGGAAATGTCCATCACGAAGTCACAAACGTAGAAATTTTGATGGCGTTCATTTTTTTTTACAACACGAAAGAGTGTAATTAGATATCAATTAATTATGTTGCGGTTTTTTTTTACGTTTCTAAAAAGTTGGATGATGATGATGATGATGATGATGCTTTTTGAAACGTGTAATTTACACTGTTAATATTTAAAACAAATTACACTGGACACCACTTTATTGGAATCGTGGTTATGTCGCTAATTGGGTTGTCGATTATAAGTTTTAAATCCAGATATACAGGGTGTCGCCGAACTTCACAAGATCTCCACAAAATATATAGATAGATAGATATACACAGAATCTAGATACACAGTACACAAGATATCCACAGAACGTAGATATCTTATACCCAAGATATATAGATATACACAACGTATATTTGTCCATACGGAACGTGAGATTCGTAATAAATAAATAAACAAATACACAGGAT
>JAQIWH010007072.1:0-11942 GCA_034695005.1 Cryptops parisi
TTATGTGTGCTTTTTGTTTTTTGATCCAATGTTTTGAATCGCCCCCCCCCCTGGAAAATTTTCTGGATCCGCCCCTGTGACATACTGTGGTCGAGTTTGAAGAACACAAAGGCTAAGTTCACTTTGGATGCTTTTTCGGAGAAAACGCTCATAGAAATTCAAAGATAGTCAATAAGTCTTTTTAATTTACATAGAACTTATATTGGATATCAACTACATTTGGACGTATATGATCGTTTTGTAGCGAAAAAGCGTCCAATCCAAAATGAACTTAGCCAAAGTGTTTTGCTTTGTGTCGGGCGTTGCTGATGCATCTGGAGTTGATCGACAGATAGATACATAATACATGCCTTGCATACAGAACTAAATAATTTACCAATAGGATTCGGAAATGTATCGAGCATCTAACAAAATAAAGAACTTGTCTAGTGTTTTTATGCTGCTTCCGATGATGAATAGAAAACTTTGAATGGCTCCGAGCAATATACAATAATAAGCCACACTTTTTTCAAAAAATGACATTGTCATATGAAAAGAGCCCCAAATATTGAAACCCCAGTACTGTTTCTATCTGGTTATTTTACTACTTCTGAATTTTCCAGAAAACAGAAAACAGCATAATATAGAAAATCACCTTGTTGCTTAGTATGATACTCTGTGGAGTTTCTGAAAACGGATCTTATGATCAATTTAAAAAATTTGGCTTATCATTATATTGTCCAGCCTTTCATTGATATGATGTTGTACATGTTTGCAGATTTTAACTAAATTTCAATCAGCTCTGTAGTAGACAACAGCATGCTATCAAAGTTAGCCACCAAGGTGGAAGAATTTGAACATGTAAATTTGTTTAGGTAGGAAAGTTGAATTTCCTATCTGTCATTTTATGTCATAATGATAAAGATTAATGATTGTAGATTTGATGCAAAAAATTCTATGAAACTGCAAATAAATTAACCTAAATTTTAACTTTTTTATTGTTTCTAGTTTAAGTTGCCTCGAAAATGCTTTAAATTTATTTTAATGAGAAATTATTATTACTTCACAAACGTAGTCCATGAGTTAACTTTGACTATTCCTTTTAATTTTTTAATTTCTTAATTTTTTTTTTATTTTTTATTTTGTTAATTTTCAATTTACATCTTTCAATTTGACTTTATTTAGCTTTATTGAATGTTCCATGAAACAGCCTCAATTTCTTTTTTAAATGAAACATAACATATGTAAAATATCTAGCGACACATTTAGTAATATAACAAAAAAAGATTATAAAATTTTTAAATCGATTCTATGGATCTACTTTGAGTCTTTCTAAAAAATATGGTTTTGCTTTATGTTTATTATTAAACAGACGGCATACAACTTAGACCACGTACTGTGCATGCAAGTTTTTGGTTATGCTATATTCGAATTATGTATGCTGTTTCCGATTTACGCAATTTTCTCAAGTGATTTTTGATTTTTTGTATATTCGCTTTGTGCGATTTTTGAGTGAATAAAATTTTCGATTTATTCAATTTTTTAATTGATTTGATTCTCTATTTTGCGATTTGCCATTTGTTTGACTATTGAGTTACGTCATACTAGAAAACTAATCACATTTTTATACCACTTTCGTCATCTAGTGACTGATGTTGACAACTGTTGTTAATTTTTTAACATTTGGTGTATTTTCTAGTAAACTGTTACTAAAGGCTACAAACACCAAAAGGTTAGTATTTTTATTAGTTGTGCAAAGTTGTCACTTGGTAGAAATAAAGGTATTACATTACTGTATAAAAATTTGTCAGGTATTAAATTGTGATCTTTTATTTGTTATTTATTGTTATTATTTTATTATTGGAGCGTTGATGGCTGCAGTATGTTATAGGTTATAAATCGAACCTCGAAAGATTGTTTTTTAATACTTAACTTTGACCTTCTTAGATGTAGTAATGGTGGTCCTGATGGGCGGAAACTACAATAACTACAATAAAAGATTGATGACAGATCACTAGGTTAGGTTAGGTTAGGTTTGGCCGAAGGCTGAGAAACGACCAAAAATCCACCATGACAGTGGCTTCGTAAAGATAGTATCGCCTACAGCTGACCGTTAAAATGTTCAATAAACATATTTTAGGACATTTTATGTTGATTTCCAGTCATTTCCGCCCATCCCGACCACCACCACCATTACATTTTAGAAAGTTAAGATTGAGTATTAATAAACAATTTTTCAAGATTCGACTTATAACCTATAGTCCTATACCGTACTTTATCCGCGTTGATAAATATTGATACACTGTACATCCACATCAAAAGGTTTTTTGCAATAATGTTTCTTAAGACCCACAGTTAGGTTTCACGTTTTAGAGTTGGCGTTGGCAAAAAAAATCAAAATGGCTACTTCACAAATGTGGAAAATTATTCTTTTAAGTTTGTGTATACTGTTATTGTAGATGTGGATATTCCGAGTGAAATTATGGTGCAACTGTGTTAAAGTAGTATGAAGAATATTTTTGCCAAAGCAAACTGAGTAGAGTATGAATATTGGTTTCTGTGAGCATTTGTGCGAGGTCCGTTTTGCAAGGGAGTCTGTACAGTAGAAAAAAATGGTAGCTGATTTTAAATGAACTTGGTGTTTTGATTGTCTTAAAATGAACTAGAAAAACAAGAAATAAGCAATGAAAATTACCACAAGCATCAGAAAATGTTCCACAAGAGTTTTCGTGTGAAATATTAAATATCAACCATTGATTGCCAACAAGACGTAATTGATAGTATGTTCAAATATTAGATCCATTGCTCGCTCAAATCCATAGTAATGGGAGTTGTCATTTGGTGGTATATTATTTTTTGTCTTTTTATTGTTTATTCATTCCACGTATTCTACGTAATGCTTAAATGTTTGCATCTTTTAATGGGTGACTAAGCGAAGTCTTCTCTTTTTGTTGTGTGAGTGACACACCATTCTTATAGCCGTAAAGATGAAATGCAATGTGTATGTGCACCTTACTGCCATGAAGTCTTCTGTAGATGGAAGTGCCATGTAGAAAGAAATTCCATCCAAGGTAGAATGATTTTTAATTCAACTTGCATATACACACCTTAAATCATCTACTTTTAAATTGCAGTGTATGTATGTACTCGATACACATGTATTAAGTTGGTGAGCATCAATGTAATGCTTTTATTTTATCTTTCACAATTCACCTCTTTATAGTATGGCACCGCAGATGAAATGCATCACAACATGGACTTTTAACTTCATTTGGACTCAATTTGCTGCTGCTAAGATCATTGTTCTGCATTGTAGTTCTACTGTTCCATGTTCATCAGAAGATAAACGTGCCATGTAAAAGAAAGTTCACAAAGGTAAGATGATCTCATGTACAGATCTAATATTTTGATTTGTATCCAAGTATTACATACTGCAGGATGTATATGTAATAAACATGTATTTCATACATACACATCTATGCTGTATATGTAAAGCTTCGATGTATCTAAGTACAGTAGTGATCTTGCAAGTTTATCTGTTTAATGCTTGGGTATTTTTTAACAGTGTTCTACCCCTGATGAACTCAACACAACAACTGGACTGTCAATGCCTCTGCTGGAGTAGAAGACCATTGTTCAGCACTGGTGCTCCTGCCATGAAGTTGACCACCATAAAATGCAGCAAACCAACTTAATGCAACACAACTGCCTGTACCTGGAGTGACAAGACCATTAATGTGAGTATTTCCTGCCATGTCGTATTGCAAGATGGAATACTGCTGGAATATAAGTTCATTGTTCTGAATATGTGTAATATTGTAAAGTAGTGAATAAATAAAAATCAATATTTACATTATAACAAGTTTTTTTTATTATAAGTCCAAAATAAAAAATTATTCTAAGTCCACAATTTGGCCATGGGCAGTGGATATATGGGGTCTTCGAGATAGGCAAAAAACGGCCCCCCTCCTTTTTTCCTATTCATCCATGCCCTCTCCTTTCTCTCTTGCTTCTCCTTTTGCTCTCTTCCTATTTTCATTTTTTCTTTTGGAAAAATTTTCCAGATTTTTTTTTTTATCCTGGGCTGGGATTGATCCCTGGACCTATGGCTTGGCAGAGTTATACTCTAACCATCTAGCTACCAGGGCATTCAAGAATATTAGGTATAGAACTCATATTTAAATCTGATATGGATCCTAATTAAGAAAAATTCTCTAAGTCCAACAGGAGCATTAAGTCCAAGAGTGTAAAGACTAGTTTTCATGTAAATATTCAATTAGATTATTGATTTGATTATTAACTTTTAAAACCAATGCTCAAGATATATTGAGCAAGATAAGAATGTTGCTACAATAAAAAATGTAAATATCTGCTATGCATTTTAAATTTTTATTTTCTGTTTAATCATGAAAAATATATACAGTCAAAGTTTTCAAAATATTTTGTTTCAGATGTCCTTTACATTTCACCTTCATTAATGACAGTCTTGCATCTTGTCTCAGTTGAAATACTGGGATTGTTATCAATCCATAGTTGTGTACACTGCACTGTTGTTCTTTGCTGGTCAGACTATTCATGGCATTACTATTATACAATGATGAGCAATACCATCCATAGACTGTTGAATGCTGATGGCAAAATGACATCTGGATAGTACCAAATGAGTTCAAGCTTTTTACAATTCACTATAGTACACTGGCTGGGAGTTGGTTTGTATCCCAGTGCTCTGGTCTGGACCAAAATTGAAAACAATGGTTCTTGATGAAATTGTACCATTCCCGTTTTTATGCCAATCTGCATTGGTAACCATTACCAATGCATCCGCTATTTATGCTAAAAATAAATAAATAAAGACAAATAATTAAAAATCAAAGGTAGATGAAACACATCACCAAAATAAAGATGCTACAAGATACAGGGTGATTCGTAATAGCTAATCCTAATTCTCAAGAGTTGATAGAGGACATGTACATGTAATGCATATTTGAATAACGAAGTACTGCATAGCCTGGAAATGCTTCTCGTATCGAGATACAACAAAATTTCGGAATTTTTATGACATATATGCATAATACATTGTTTAGGTTGTTCTGATAGTGATAATTCTTATACCCGCTGGAAATCAACTGGAAATAATTTAGTTGTATCTTGTCACAAAAGTATTTTGGACTATGCTATCTATACAGTAGTAGAAAATCAATTACACAAGGCAACAAAAACATTTGTTTTGGTACGTTGAAAGTGTTCTTGGGTATATTTAGGACGCTGGGTTAAAAAAATATCATTGGTCGTATCAGCTCTAGTTTTGGAGATGCAGCATAACCAAACCACCATCGATGTTACTGTGCAGAAGTCAAGTGAACCAAAATTGGTACAAAATAACTCATTTTCATGTCATAACCATACCACTGGATAAAAAGAGTGGATTCGAGGCGGACTAGTAGTTTAAACAGTCATCTGTGATGCGAGAGGTTACGGTTTGCCTACCACTCATTTCAATTGGATTCAGTTTGGAGTCTGACACCATAAAAGCAAATTTCTAGGTTGTCTTAGCTTTTTCTGTTTCTTAAAACCCCATCTCACCATCATCTTCACCTCAATGCCATTTTTTTGATTTTCTGAAATAAAAAAAAAATCATGTGTGTCATACGAGACCCAACTGTGCGCGCATTTGTGAAGACTTTAGCCCAAGAAGATTTGGCTACTTGTTTACATCCCTGCCCCACCCTGGCTACGACTATGTAACCAAATCAGACAGCTTCACAGCATATTCACATTTTATAGAGTCAATGATCAAGATCGAGTCTTGTGTCTAGTCCTCATTTTATTCTAGTTGTCAAATGCTTTCTTAGCAAACCAAGGTGACAGCTACTCTTTTTTAGTACAAGACATACTCTCTAATTTTAATAAGCTTGGCTGTAATATGAACAGGTAACTATTTGGATTATAATGTATGCCCAACTGCCATAACATTTATGGGTTTTAATTAAAAAATATAGGTTTTGATTCAAAACATTTATGATTTTTATTATCACTTATGGTTTTCACCCATGGCTTTTATTCAAAAAAATCAAGGAATGATGATGATTGTTAGTGATGAATTGGGGTTATGAAGCAGGAGGAAACTGAGAAAACCTGCACTCAACGGTGTCAGATCGTTGACTCCATGTAGTACGAGCATGAGAGGTCCATTAGCTACACAACCACTTACATCACTTTCCAGAAAACCTTGACAATTTCAGCGAAGAGCCAGAAGAAATAATTTTCCAAGATGTAAAGTCTATGGAATACAGAGATAATTTGGAGGGTGGGATGCCCAGATGATGACAGATTACTGCTGGAACCTGACTAGAAAGTCGTACAAATAAAGCTTCTTTAATATATGTGGAACGACTGATCATCATTTACGCTCTTGATTTTAAATATATTGATTTATTTATACTACTCAACCTAATGTAGTTGAGTTAGTATGTACTCCCAATCAATATTTTCCATAATTTATTAAAATCATATCCAAAATAGTATAAAAAGACAATCTAAAATTTCGAATTTTGACGGACGACCAGTTAAATCAGCAAAAAATAAGGCAGCTATGTCGTATCAACCGGCTGGAAACAAGCCAACACGTTACATGTCGACTATCCGAACTATTTGGGGTCATGGGGGTTCACAAACCAATTTGTTCACATCAGACATCAATAGTTTATGTTCGTACATGAAAATTCTTTTTCTGTTTACATTATACTGTACGTTTACATTTTATTACATTAACATACATATCGCATATGTATCCTGCAAACACTTTAAAAAGCATTGAGTTTTCGTGGCTTTTCAGTTATTGTCTTCCATGGGTAATACTGTTCGCTTCCACTCTAAGCCTTTTAATTAACCGTAACAAAGTAAAATAAATTTCAGAAAATTATCCACTCGATACTCAAATGTATAATATATGATGCACAAATTTAAGTGGAATCACTGCACAGATCACTGATTACTTGATAGGACTGTTCGAATAATCAACCTTCTACTGAACATTCTTATGTAAAAGAGCATAACATGCCCTCTATCATCTTTAAAAATTTGGAATATAATTATGAAACACCCTGTATATATTTTTATGAATGATGGCAAGGTGTCAAACAAACAATACAGTTTTAATACACAAGATAAATTGATGCAAATAAAAAGTCATTGATATGGATCATGTTAAATCATAGTGAACTAACTCATATTTTTAGTTTTTGAATTAATGCATGAAATGAGGCACATTAAGGCATGACAAACTAAGTAGACAAACTAAAGATTATATTGCAAGACTAATTAGAGAAAGCTACATGACACCATGAACCAATTGGAATGGCATGCATCCCTATGAACAAACGCCATGTGTGAAATCAGTTTTGTCAAATCGAAGTTTGACTTTTTCGGTATAGTTTAAGACAATTCATATGAAAATGACAAATGGGCAAGAAAATATGCAGGATGCATGTGACGATACACTATAATGTTATTGACAAGCTTCCATTAGGAGGCCTGCATTTAATTTCCCACATTTCATATCATCCAACAAGAAAATGTATTTAAGCAAAATTGTTTGCATTTATCTAAAAGTTTGTTGAATGTTTGGAATTCACTCGAGGGGAGGAGAAAGTGAAACTACTGAGAACAGATGCGTGAGGAACACCGAACTAAGATGAACTAAAAAGTAACCAAGAAAAGGCGTAAGGCTTAAAGACGTGAGACCATGCCAGGTAGACGATTAGATACATAGATGACAACGTTGGAAGGCTACCAACAAGTGTGGCCCATCTTGATGACGAACGATCGAACGAAACAACAGTAAGATGACATCAGAGTCCCGTTGATGATTTGGAGACGAATTCCGGAGACGATTTAGGACCATCGTAACAAGGACAAAAGTCGACGGAACCAAAATTGAAACCAAAAAAATGTCATTTCCTGAAAAAGGAAGTTCAATTTTTGGGACATGTAGTGTCCGCTGATGGCGTGAGACCAGACGAAGGAAAAATAGTGTGTGTAAAGAAATTTCCTAGACCTACAAATATAAAAGAAGTACGCGGATATTTAGGCCTAACAGGTTATTAGGCGCCATATTGAAAATTATGCGAAAATTGCGAAACCTTTGACTTTGTTGACAAAAACGGACATTCCTTTCGCTTGGACAGAAGAAGCAGAAGTTGCTTTTGAAATTTTAAAACAAAAATTGATTTCAGCACCATTGTTAAAATATCCGGATTTTACAAAAGAATTTATAGTGTCGACTGATGCGTTAAAATTTGCGGTTGGTGCTATTTTATCACAAGTATTTGACGGTAATGAGCATCCTATTGCTTACGCAAGTAGACAATTGAAAGACACAGAAACGAGATATTGTTCTACAGAAGCGGAATGTCTAGCAGTAATTTTCGCGGTAAAACATTTCAGAGTATATTTATATGGCAGAAAATTTAAAGTGGTGACAGATAATCGTCCTCTGAAATGGTTAATGAACTTGAAAAATGATTGTGGATCTAGATTAAGTAGATGAAATTTGGCATTACAAGGGTATGATTTTGAAATTTTGCACAAAGCCGGTATAAATCATGGCAATGTTGATTCTTTGTCTCATATTCCAGTACGCGCAATTGAATACGAACCTTTGTTTAGTAAACAACAAATTAAGGAACGGCAGAGAGCCGATGATCAATGATCAAGATTAATTTTAAAATTAGAAGGCAATGACATTGAATTAACTGGCAAGATGCCAGACTTGGTTGAAAATTTTTTCTTGGACAATGATGGGATTTTGTATCACAAGTTGGTGGTTGAAAATCGAAATGAGGTATGGGAAAGAGTTGTACTACCTAGCGATTTGATTGGTTATATTCTAGGAATGTATCACGACATTCCTATTGCGGGTCATGTTGGTGCAAATAAAATGCGACAGAAACTACAAAAATCATTCTATTGGCCTACTTTACGAAAAGATGTAAATGAATACTACGCAAAATGCGACTCCTGCGCGAAGAGGAAACGGTTTGATAAAAAACGACAAGCCACATTACAGTATTTTCCAGAAATTAATAAACCGTTTGCAAGGATGTCAATGGAAGTAGTCGGTCCTATGGTAACTACTTTGAACTCAAACAAATGTATTTTGGTAATGATAGATCATTTCACAAGGTATTGTGAAGCAGTGGCTATGCCCGATCAAAAGGTAGAGACAGTAACGAAAGTGTTTGTCGAGAACATCATTTTACGACATTCCGTGCCCAGACAGGTCTTAACCGATCGAGGCAGCAATTTCATGGCACAGCTGATGGAAGAAATTAGCAAATTTTTGCATATAGATCGCATATACACCAGTAGTTATCATCCGAGCAGCAATGGGTTGAACGAACGAGTAAATAAAACACTGATGGACATCATTTCACACTTCACTGCATCCGACCAACAAAACTGGGACATTTGGATCCCATATGCAGTTTTTGCGTATAATACAGCAGTACATCGGTCGATCGGTGAAACACCATACTTTATGTTATATGGGAGAGATCCTTGTCTTCCCATGGATGTATTGACCGCGCCACGCAAAGTGTGTTATGATAGTGATGTAAATTACAAGAGCGAGATGATGCAAAGAATGCAGCGTGCACATGAATGGGCAAAAAAATGTTCTGACAAAGCGGTGGAAGAGCGTAAAGAGTATCATTCAAAAAAGCACCGACCGTATACGTTTAATGTCGGAGATAGAGTGTATGTAAACGAAGTGGTGATACAACCAGGTTTAAGTAAGAAATTAACGCCTAGGTGGCGAGGACCTTATCGCATAGTAAAGCAAACGACACCCGTGAATTTCGAAGTAATTCATATAGAGAATGACCAAAAATTGAGAGTGCATGCAAACAGGTTGAAACCGGCCGTAGGACACGAGGAGGTGAAAGAAAAAGAGAAGAGACCAGACCCTCCAAACGCAGTGGGAGAGGAGGCGGGCGAGGTGGAGGTGCCGATGGCGGTCGGACACCCTCCAATTTGGGATGAAGGGGACGAATTGATATTTTTGGCACCCCCGAGGGTGGTGGAAGAACCGGCACCTGAGCCTCCACGACATGAGTACAGCTTAAGGAGCAGGGGAGCGGTGCCTGAACAGCCGTGGGTTATGCCCACAGCCACCCGACAACCTCGTGCACACACGCAGCCGGACGAGAAAACAATCAACAGGGAAGAGGGTGCGGAACATACCGAGGCAGACAGTGAAGGAAACGTATTACCTGAAGAGAGTGACGCGACCAGTTCAGTCATCGATGATGTTATAATAGACAGAACCAGAAGCTGAGCAGCCGGAGAGTATACAAAGGGTGATAAAACGTAAATCTATCAAAAAGAAAGTAACACAGAAAAGCAATAAAACTAGGAAACCAAGCAGACACAATATTGATGAAGGTACTCGAATTACTTAATTAATGATATGGTATAATAAACAAACGAAACGAGGGTATGTAACACATGAGTAAGATTTTTCAACAGGACGTACTTTTTGAAAACATTTGTGGTGGTTATTTAATGTCAAAGGTTGGTGTCAACTAATGACTAAGTTTACCGTTTGCATTTCGAGGAATTGCAGAAAAACAGTTGAAAAAATTGATTGATCGAGTTCAAATTTTGAAGAAGTATTAAAAATAGTAACGTGGCATAATTTTAATAATCATTGGTAGTTGTTAAATAATCAATGTGTAATATTGGATTTTATCTTAGAGAATTGGAAATTAGAAAGTTTTCATCACAGTATGTTTGCTCAGGTGTTACAGTATAAATAAGAAGATAAAATGTGCTCAGTGCTCTGTGCTCATTGGAACAACGGACTTGATATAAAGTAAAAACATCTGAACATGGACTGATATTGTATAACCTATACACGATACATTATAACGTGTAGACAATAATATTTACGATTTTATATACTCGATTATGTGTGATGTGTATATAGCATTGAGTAGTTATAGTCAATATAAATGTTTTTCCTTCTTTACGAGAGAAAGAGGCAACCGACGTTGACGACCTGCCTGAGGAGAATCGAGAGCACATACCTTCATGGCCAGAAGTGACAGCGCCAAGGTGCTAAGCACCCGAATGGCCCTACAGCGAAATCGCCTGATCCACAGAGACAGGGAAAGGCACGGGGAAATTCGTCGACTCAAACGGGCAGGTTCCGAAGAAGGGTAACGGTAAACTGATCCATACAAATCTCTCCACGTGAAGGGAAGACATATGATAAGTGACCAGAGGGTATATTCTATGTTTATCCGTTTTAATAGCAAGCAACAAGTCAGAGTTGTAATGTATATGTTTTCACTATTATAATTGTATATTGCAGTAGGGCATCAAGCAGCAGCAACAATAGCAGTCTCATTTCCAGGCTTGGAAAACAATTCTTATGGAATAAGAATGTTTTAGAAAGCGGAAGGTGATGTAGGGTTCCGGAAAAGCCCGTTTTGGTATTTTAATATATTATTTGACATTTTGAATTACATATAGATGATAAAATTATAAAGTGTTTAATGGATTGTAACATTAGAAATTATTAGGAAATTTCCGTTGGTTTGGCTCAGGTGATGCTATGAAATATCATCAGGTAACCAAATAATTCGGATAACACCGGATGTTCCGAGAAATCGAACGTTATATCATGTAAACAAATTGGCAGTGTTCAGAGTGGTTGTGGAAACTATGCGTGCTCATGAGTTTTTAAGCTACGATTGGACACTCACTCGAGGGGAGGAGAAAACGAAGTTTTCAAGTGGAGAAAGTGAAACTACTGAGAACAGATGCGTGAGGAACACCGAACTAAGATGAACTAAAAAGTAACCAAGAAAAAGCGTAAAGGCCTAAAGACGTGAGACCATGCCAGGTAGACGATTAGATACATAGATGACAACGTTGGAAGGCTACCAACAAGTGTGGCC
>JAQIWH010007073.1:0-11941 GCA_034695005.1 Cryptops parisi
TAAAGGAATTGTTGTAAAGGAATTTTGTTACATTCCTTTCACTTTACCCTCCCATAAGAAGTACCACTTCAAAAAAAACAAGAAACGTATCACAGTAGATGCCACTCACGATATGAATTTTTAGAATATACGATTGTATTACAATAAATTATCTAATAAGTGGTAGTGGTCCTCACTGTTTGTGAAGAACTTGTTTCTAATGGCATCATAATGTAAATTAAAGTTTTAACTGATAACACAATGGATCCGTTTTTTGTGTTTACTGTCATTTTTATTTTATAAATGAAAAAATTACATTTTTCAACATTTATCAGAACGAACATGTTTCGGGAGGTTAACTCCCTTCGTCAGCGTTTGATGGAATGATGAGTACAAAAAGAAAACTAGAAATAGCTACAAATGGTGAAAAGTGATTTTTAGGGGTGGTTGAGAGGGTTGCAATTGGTTTGGGGAGGTAGGGTTTTATGGTGGGTCATCTGATTTTTCCTTTTTGCTTCGGCACATTTGTTGTTGAACTCTTCCATACTGTAATGGGTTTCCAAAGCTCTGGGATTACCATGGAGTTATTATACGTGTTTATGACTTTGTTTTGATTAAATTAATTTCCATAGTTTCCAGGATGAGTCTTTTGAAAGTGTCTCTCAGTATGCATGATTTGTGTGTTGTCCCAGTCATTGTGGTGTCTGTGTTTTTGTGTGTGTAATGTGAGGGCATTGTTTTCGTTTCTTTTTTCTACATCTCTTTGGTGCTTTTTTATTCTAGTAATGAGGGTACGTTTTGTCTGGCCAATGTAGAATTGTTTGCAGTCTTTGCAGTTGATTATTTGTTGCGTTTTGCTATGTAGGCCTACTGTATTTCCTTAACCAATTTGTAACCTGAATTGAAATTTGGCATAAGTGTAATTTGGCCAACACCACCACAAATATTCTGACAGAAAATTAACAATTTTTAAAACAATGTATTTTAATAATATTAATATTTTTATTTTAACATACATATTAGAAATTGTTTTTAAAAAGAGTTAACAAGTTGTTGCATATCACGTGAAAGCTGGTTCAATTAGCATTCAAATGATGCAAATTTTCAGGGCTCTAGCACAATTGGAACAAAAGTTAGAGCGACTTGAATACTGCATGGTTGCGTTATATTTTAAAAATGTAAATTTCTAACCTTAGTATCTTAGAAAATATACGACTTAAAATTCTAAAATTTTGGGAGTGTTTTTTTCTCAAGGTGGTCATGGTGTATACCAAGTTCATCAAAATCAAAAAAATGTAAGGTCAATTTTAAATTAATTTTCTTCAATTTGGCATGGAATGACTCAATTCTAACCCATTGATGTAAGGCAGGCAGCAAACTAGCATTCAATACCTCAATCGTCTTGAATGGCCATACATATTGAGTGATGAAAAAGTTGGCGCAGCTTAAATTTTCGTCATCAACAGGGTTGTTTCCCATGCTGACGTCACTTGCACACAGCCAATCGTGAGAAAGGTCTACCAACAGGAAGTTTACACTTTTCACGTTTAATTTTTATTTTAAAATATGTTTCACATAATACAAAGTTATATACTTTAAATGTGAATAGCACAACCATAAGCATATGGGCTACTACACGGACGCTGGTTGCTAAAAACGCTCATAAACGTCCAAATATAGTCGATAGCCAATATAGGTGCTATGTAATGAAACAGACTTATTGACTATTTTTGGACGTTGATGAGCATTTTAAGTGAACTAGCGTCCAACGGGAACGTAGCCATGGTAGAAAAGCACATGTTCCCATGAATCCTTGCGCCTGACCACGTGACGCGTTGAGGTAAAATTGAGCAAAAAATCAAACTTTTTTTTATTTTAGCACCGCTCCTTTTTTGCTCATGCAAAGTTTTTGGAACGCCCTTTTTTCCTCATACAAAATGTATGGTCATTCACAAATTGAGATTGAGCAATTGAATGCTAGTTTGCTGCCTGCTTAATAGTACGGCCATTGAGTGACCAGTCTACCTTACACTTCCAATTTTGACCAATCAAACTTTTTTTGCTAGTTTTCAACAACGTTGTGGAATGTCTCATTTACAAGCACTTTATCACCACAACAGACATTAAAGGAAATTGGCCAAAGTTCCGAATGTGACAAAAATGAGTGCATTATTTTCGGAACTGAGAATTTGTATTTAATATAAAGTGTTGTACAAAAATTGTCAAATCAAAAAAAAAAAAAAAGACACGACATTTTTTCTCCTTTTCTTAAGAAAATCTGAAATTTGCATAGCGAAATCTTATTTAATACTAGTTATTACATTTACTGCAAGTTAAATTCTGAAATTTGAGTCCTTAAGTTTATGTACTGATGAATTTATTTACCACTGGGGTGTGTCTTCTTGTTTCAGAATGTGGCATCAAAAAAGTTTAAAATGGAAAATGTTCCACCAAGAAGGCCATTACTGCGAAGATCGGTGTCGATGGCAAACATTCCACTGAAAAAGACCGTCTCCGTGGTTCCTAGAATTGGTAAAGTTGACATTTTCAGACAAAACCAGAAACATTCTTAACAATCTTATTAACAACTTTTTTGCCACCAGCTAACAAGCCTTGTTTGCCACCAGCTAAGGCAGTTGTTTCCAAACCCAAAGTGTTGCCACCCGTGACAACAGGAACTTCAGGTGATTTCAGAATTTATTTCTCACTAGCAGAGCTGGATCTAGGGGTGGGAAACCCGGGCAAATGCCCAGGGCGCCAAAATATGAGGGTGCTAAATTGAAGCGCTATTTTTATGTATACTGTATGTGAGATATTGTAAAAAAACATACTGGGATGAACAGTATACTAAGAATCGCAAATTCAGGAGGGTGCAAAAACCAACATGGTTTTTTTTTATTTCTATTATTTAACTGCTTCCACTTTTTTTTATTTCAAATGACGATAAACTTTGGTTTTAGGTTGGTGGGTGGAGTTTAGATAAAATATCGTTAACATCCTTTTAATATTGGCCTTAGTTTGTGCAGTTTATGCATCATAGAGGGGAGTTTTTTTCTCCATTTTAGGGTCAGTCCCTCACTGATGGGACCTTTGATAACGGCCAGTCCCCTTCCTGGCTAATGTAGAGGAAAGTGGTCAGCTGTCCCCTTTTTTCACATGTGAGAAAGATAAGGATCACTCTCTTGGGTGGTAGTAAAAGGAAAATAGCCAAGCAAAAAGATCTACAGCTTCTTTTTGCCAGTCTTGGGAGAGCCACCTCAAATTTTAAGCAATATCGCAACAAGGATATAAAACATACCTGCAACGAAACACAGCCTGTATACAGCTTGTCATTTTGACGGGCTGTATACTAGTAAATGGTATATTTTAATGTATTTTCTAACTGATCTACCCTAACCCGGTATCTACACCCATAACACTAAGTTAGGTAAAAACAACATTAAAATATTCAAATTATCTTAATATTTTTTCTAAACTCCGCTCACCAATCTAAAAGCAAAGTTTACCAAAATGACATGTTTGTCTTTTTTCTTTAATTAGCTACTACTAGATAGTAATGGCATTTTCCAAAATACACTATTACCAATGTTTATTGTAAAACTTATACACCCGAAATAAGTTGATGTGAAAGTTTAGCACAGTAGAAGTAAAACTATTTTTCCACATTTACAATATACAGTACTGTATTTAGAAAATGTTTGCAGATAACTTTTATCAAGCAACAAAATAAACGCTTTAGGGTATAAAAAAAATTATCTTCAGCTACCATTTTGTAATTCATGTATTTTTTAATATTTTTATTTTTTCACCTGTTTCAGACAACATATAATTTAAATATATATTTTACAACATATAACTTGGAAATTTATTACCGTGTTTGAGAGAATATATTGAATTTAGAAATTAGAAAAGATGTTTTCAACAAAGGTATTCATTGTTAAACAAGTGAAATAGCACTGAATTGAAGTAACAAGGCGGCACACTTGGCCTGATACAAACCACTGTTATAGTGTATAGCAATCATGGTTATCATAAGGGAAAGATGTTTGTGGGGTGCGAAAAGTCACGAATATGAAAATCCAATAGACTGAAAGGTGAAAACCCAAAAAAACTTATGGCAAATACACTAGCAATTTGGCATTAAGGGTAAGGGTTGACCATGCGAAGCACAGGCTTTTGGGGCTGCACAAATTATGTCCAATGGGAGATTTGACTATTTTTGTAAGTGATAAGCTGCCGCCTTTCCTAAATGGGGTAGGGTTCTGCCAAAAAATACAAAACTTGTACCCGTTAAAAGTTACACATTAAAATATTGTAGGCACGATTAAATCTGGTGGACAATATAATGTTTGGGTCAGGTTGATTTTACTGCACAGCTTGTGTGATTGGCAGCTGCATCTATTTACATGAGCCACAAAACTTAAGTCTCCTGGAAAAATATAAAAAACATACATATAGACATATTACAAAGTTTATATACGTAGTAGGTAAGTTACCAAAAATGGCGCTCAAAAATCATTTTACTCAGGATGCAAAAAGTTCACGGTCCGGCTCTGTTTACTAGCATTTGACTGAACTTGAAGGAACCATGCTTAATTTGGCTGAATTTTGATCTATTTAAGGTGCACCAAAAACGAAACGAGCTCCTTGGGATTATAAGGGAAAAGCGCAGGATTTGGAAGAGATTCTGACCACAGTCAGGGGCGACAGGGACAAGTTGAAGACTCGTGCAAATGAGCTTCAAAGTACAAATGCTGAATTTGCTCATCAAGTCCAACTTCAAGAAAGTGAACTATCTACTCTTAAAGAAAACTATGCGTCTGTGGAAGCTACTTTGAGGTGAGAAATGTCCTATTATATATACCATTCTCTATTTGTTTCTTTTTTGCAATACATGTGTAATGTTGTTTGTTAATGCTGCACAACAGACAATGTCAGCATGACTATTCCATTTCAAAAAGTCATGTTTGTAAAGTTGAGGAGGAAGCTAAAACATTACGGCACCGCTTGGAACTCGAGACGGTGGAAAAAGAAAATCTACAGACTAAGTATGAAATGCTTTTGAAGGATTTATCTGAGACAAAGGTATTGCATTGTTTTTTTGTTTATTGCGTCATTCTATATCAAAATAAGTAGTTATAGCTTGACTGTTTATTTTAGGAATCTCATCTTCATATGCAAGTTTGCAATGACACTTTAACGAAAAAATTGCAAACTACTGAACAAGAACGTGATGGGCTACAGGTTTCGTTGCGAGAAACAAACGAGAAAGTTCATTATGGAGAGAAGCTGAGACGACAACTGCACAACACGATTCTTGATTTAAAAGTGTGTTCAGTATTTAAATGCTACGAGATTTTTAAGATGATAGCTTTGAAAACCAAATAATGCAATGTTTTTTCTTTAAGGGAAATATTCGAGTGTTTTGTCGGGTACGCCCATTGCTTGGGGCTGAGAAGGAATGCAATGTTCGTGACAATGGCTGCATCACTTTTCCCGATCCTGATCAAAAAACTGTTGTTATATCATCATCTAACAGTACGTCATCGTTAAATGAGGTAATGGATCATATGTTAAATGTTCCATACAAGAGCTTGTCTCGGACTTACATAGGCCAACTGCTCAAGTGGCATCATGCTGTTTGTCGGCTGTCCTTCAAGTTTTTGCTGTCGTTGACTTTTAGTTCACTAACAGGTTGATGGAGTGATTTGATAATCTCAGCAATAATACTAACGAATCATACTTTTAATTTTATCAGCAAAATTGGCAGTTTGTTAGCTTAGCTGACAAATATGTTCAAGTTTGAGACCGAGCTCGAGATTCATTATTGGTGTACTAGTGTAGTTGTTAACTAGTGCATTAACCAGTCAAGACATCTGTTCGCTGCTGTTATGGTTCTGGGTAAAATGTTTACATTTTTTTTTTCAGAGTTTGGCAAGCAACCGAAATACACACGAATTTGCATTTGATAGAGTATTTTCAAATGCTGCCACTCAAAATGATGTATTTGAAGAGATTTCACAACTAGTACAGGTATGATTAACTTATACTAGTTAAAATCTCACACTTTGCATGTGAATCGTCAGCATTCGCGAGTGTATGTGACATAAATGTGACTATTTAAATTTAAGCGTATTTAAAAAAAAAAAATTTTTTTTTTTGTTATACAATATGAGAATATTAAAGTAAATCATGATAACAGTTTTAATGTTGAAAACATTTAATCTTTCGCCCAAAAAAGAATTGCAGAATTGGGCTAGAGTTAAAAGGCAAATGTTCGAGGAAAAAAGCAAACAGAAACACATCATTACAGAGCTCGCGTACATGCAAACGTCACTGCAAAGTGGTGACTTCGACGCATGCGCGCCAGCTTTGTGATGACGTCACTACGGCATTGCTGGTGGGTGGGAGTGCCCACAAACCTGGTGCGCACGTCGGTTGAGTGAAAAAGATCACATTCTTTGTGAGGTCATCACACATGAGACCAGAAAAAGTTTCAATAAACCGCTAAAATGTTTTCAACATAATCATTGAGGACTCACTTGAAACCGATGATTTGTCAGTTGCAACTTGATCATTATATGAACTTAATTTTTTTTATTCCAGAGTGCACTTGATGGATATAATGTGTGCATTTTTGCATATGGTCCAACAGGATCCGGCAAAACATTTACAATGGAAGGGTTGAAAGGCGAAGATGCTAATCAACAGGGCATGATACCGAAAAGTCTGGAACAGATTTTTGCCACTGTTGAAGAAATGAAGCATAGTTACTGGAAGGTGTGCAGTGAAAAAATTATCTGAATTTTATGTCAACTAGCTGTGTTGACAATTTTGTGTATTGATTTATTTTTTTCTGTATATAGTTTGAGTTGAATGCCTCTTTCCTTGAGATCTACAGAGAGCAAATTTACGACTTGCTGAAACCCAAAAAGGGAAAGTTGAGTCTCCGATTGAGTGACGAAAACGAAGTGTTTGTGTCGGGGCTGTCTCAGAACAAGGTTTTCAGCATAGACGAGGTTTGAAATACTGGGTTACTTATACGTTAGTCTCTGTAATCTGACTTAAATCGGACAAGTGTGTGTCGAATCACTGGATTTTGGGAACAAATAATTGTTTAGTAAATATTAATACGTCGCCAACTTGGAGAACTAATCTCACAATGCAGGGTACAGTACCAACGTACGAAAAGAAGAAAAGATTTCACAAAGACTGTACAGCAGTTATTATGTTCTTTTTCAATATCATTGCATTGTACACTAAACTCGTAAACTTATTTTTTGATCTTAAAGACAGTTTCATGTCGAGTGTTGATTACTGGATGTGTCGGACTAGAGACCCTACTGTATTTGAAGTTGTCTAACTATCATCTGCTTACATGGATTAACTTTGTTGTGTGTACATTTTTTAGGTATACGACTTGCTGAAAGAGGCTCAGCGAAACCGTGCTGTGGCGGAAACGAAGTGCAATGCTCGATCCTCTAGAAGTCATAGCATTTTTCAGTTAAACATTCAAGGGGCAAATAGTGTAACAGGAGAGGAATGTAAAGGTGAGCTGAAATAGCTGCACCAAATTTAATTCAAGTCATTTGTTGTATTATATATTCGCAACTAATGTTGTTGTTGGATGTCTTGATGTTAGGCATGCTGAACCTGATTGACTTAGCTGGGTCAGAGCGTGTAAAAGTTTCTGGTTCCGAGGGTGAACGCCTCGAGGAGGCTAAAAGTATCAACAAATCTCTCTCGAATCTTGGAAATGTCATCATGGCCTTATCACAAAAGGTAAGTTAAAGTTTGTTTTTTTCTATTTATTCATTTTGCATTCACCAGTAGTACCTTCATAGTATGATTTTTATTTTTTTGTATCCCATTTTTCGAATTAAGTTCTGTATAATGAAGGTTATGTAACTTCTGCAGTGATTCAATATCCGATAAAACGTTTTTCAGAAAGAACACATACCATTCCGAAACAGCAAACTGACACACTTATTGACGAATTCTCTGGCGAATAATTCCAAGGTGTTGATGTTCATAAACATTTCGCCAAATGAGGACTGTTATGCCGAAACGCTGACGTCATTGCGATTTGCCAAAATGGTTCGTATTTTTATTTTCAACTAGCCAGAAAAATTTCTCACTTTATATGCTGGTGATTCCTCACAGTTTGTGATAGTTTATTTTAAAGTTTCCCTAAATTTGCTATCTTGTTGCCAACAAGTCGGTGGCTTTTCACCAAACTCACTAATTTAATTTATTCATTTAATTGGGCCATACTGTTACACAGGGTGTTTCAAAGTCTCCATACATAGGAAATTTATAATATAACATACAGTTTTTGAAAAATGTAACTTTTTACAAAACATTCTTTACAATATTGTCATTTCTTTCTGAACAGATATAAATGTGGTCTGGGTGATTTAATGCTGAACACATTTGATGTACCATATTTTCGCGATATAAGATGCGTCTTATACAAGGATTTGCACACGACGCTTCTTAGCTGCATCTTACATCCTTATAAAATTTAGATGCATTAAAAAAGTCATGTTTATTATATTACCAGTACAATATAGAAATTGAAGACATTTTCGTAATAACGTTGCATGTCACAAATTACAGTTTGGAGTAAATAGCAAAAAACATGTATGTTTACATTTCAGCGACACAAGTTATGTCATACTCATATGTTAGGATGACCAATGTTGAAACAATGTATATATGTTGTAGTTAAAAATAATTTAAAATAGAATAAATAGTTAATGCTAGGTAATCAAAAAACGTTGCATGTCCAACATGGACATGCAACATTATTCCACAAAACCATCCCACTCAACATGATTGTACTCGAAGTTAGTATATGATTGTATTTGGTCGGTGGATTTTTGTTCATTTAATACTAAGCTGATCCACTTGGGTGATAATTAATTTTTCTATTTTCTTGTATTCTCACTATTGGCAACATGAATTAAATCAATGAACTGTGTAATGAGAAAAAAGCTTTCCGTCAACAATGAAGGCATACAACATGATGTGTGTAAATTAGAACTGATCAGGAAAAAAACAATTTTAGCATTGCAGTAGCGCTATAAGTTAGGGGACGAAGTTGGTGGACGATAAATTGGGAAATTGATCTTCTTGTCCTTCCATTATTTTGAATAATTTTTTTTTCTGTGTTTCACGTCATTGGCATCAGGTTAACTCTTCTCGTGTCCACCATTTTTTATGTATGAGCAATGTTTTTCGACTAACGCGATTTTATTTCTTCAAGTTTCATAGGAATTTAATGTTAATTTCTACTTGGTGATTGGTGCACTAGATCTATCTATGAAGAATAGTTTTTCATAATAATCTCAAAATTGAATTTTTGGCACTTGCAACGTTTTTCTGGGCAAGCCTTCAATGTGGTATGTGCATTTTTTTTGGAAACACGATTAAAGTGAAAGATTTTTAAACTTAGCATTGGCGCCTGCTAGAAACACGATCTGCCATGGCATGACGTCCTAGATTTCAAGTGGTTTGTTTACATCCAACTTTGAGTTTGGCTGCTTGCCCAATGCTATGATTCGATATAAGCTCTTACAGATGCAGAGGAAATGTAAGCGATGTTCTGATTGGTTCAGATTGTCTTCTCCCCGAAAAAATTCTTTAGGGTCAGAAGTCGAACTTTTCATGGACGCGTTGTTATTCTCGGGAAGGTTTATAGCTGTATACTAATCTTCATGGTGGTTGTCGAGTTTGAGAAAGTAAGGGTTGGAAAGTAGGTGTGATATGAGTCGATCGCGGTGTTTTGGAATCGATGATGTCAGAACAATCATGGCGCGTTTCTTGGTCACGTGATATGTAGCATGCAAAAGTGGTGTTTAAACTCCGTTTTTTTATAAATTGAGACATTGAATCACAGATTAAATTACTGTAATGTGTTTTTGAATTCGTAAACTATTTTAAAAAAATCATAGTTTAAGTGTTTCTAAAAAAAAAAGTGCACATTCATGAATAACTAGGTCATTTGTGGTCTCCAGTGACCTCCAGTTTCTTTATTACAAAAAATTACAATTGAAGCCAATCACAGCTTAAAATTTTAATTCTTTATTAAAGCTGTTTCTCACATGTAGTGTGCATCAGGTATTCCTACATAATTCATTTTTAATTCAAATCTCTAAAAGTGGTGTCTTATATTTGTGAAATATGGTACAGTAATTCTCTTGGAATGTGTTCCTTTAGATATGATCCATGGTGTAGCTTAGCCCCCGATACACCATGGCCCCGAGGAAGTTCTGTTTCTCGTTATTAAGAGGCACGGGGTGAAAAAAAGTTACTTTTGTAGAGAGTTTTGAGACACACGGTAGCTTTGATGTGTGTCTGAATTGATCGTTAATTCAATACTGAATTTGCAAAGACTTAATGTGATGTTTTGTTGCAGGTGAACGATTGCTGTGTTGGACCTGCAGTGAAACGTGTGAAAATGTAAAAATCACCTGGATTTTTAGCTTGTACATTTTAAGGGAAAAATTATATCTTTCATGTATTATTAAAAAAATAATTATGTAAAAAATTTCATTTATTTTAGTTTATTCTCTTTCATAATGTAAACACATTAGTTTAGTTGATTCTAATGTGTTTATTGACATACACTATGCAAATGATATTGCTGTTGGTTTAACTTGTTGGTGAAAGTGTACAGTATAAAATGGGCGATGTTTAGAATTACATTATTTGTAATTTAATTTTATTCGATTTGATTTGATTTAAAACAAATGAAGACATACTTGTGCATACTGTTAAGGAATGAAATGAGTTTTCAATGGCTGAATTCAAACATTGCTGGGAATCTACTACATTCCTTTTATTTCACTGCCATAAGTTATAATGACGCTGGTGTATCAATATTGTCATTTTTTATTTTTGCATAGCTTAAGGTGGAGAGCACATCGTTGTATTTATATATATTATTTTACAAATTTCATTTCATGTATTAAATCATTTTTAAAACAACCTAAATAAATTGTAAGATTTATTTTAACAAATGAAAGTTCGACTCGTCCTTGTATTTGTTTTTTTGAAATTTTTGCAAGTTTGAAAATTTATATCCTATTTAGGGCCCCGCGGTGGCCTAGTGGTTAAGACATCCACCTCCAGTACTCCAGTTGGCGAGTTCGCCTCCCACTCGTGCCGTGTGGGTTCAGTTTAGGGTCTGACACCGCAGGGGCAGTTTTCTCGGGGCACTCTATTTCCTCCTGCATCATAAAACCCCGTTCCATGTTTATCATCCTCATCTCATCATCATTTCTGATTTTCAATAAAGTCTGAGGGCCAAATGACATAACTGTAAGGCCAGTCGGTGCCCTCATTAAACTCCAGTACCTACCCTACCTACTTATCCTTATTTAAATATTAATTTTCAAGTACATTATACCAGGCTTTTTGGTGAACATCTTTTGAAATTATTTGGTGTGTGTCACTCATAAGTTTGACCAGAGCATTGTACATAAGAATTAACTCCACCACAAAAAAGGCACTTGTTCTTTGAAAATGATTATACAGTGGACCAATGAGATCCGAATGGTTTGACTTACATACAACTCGAGATCAGAACAAAAATTCGAAGAAAATCTGGGTTGGAAATCTGAACAAAAAATCAGGTGGTTCATTTTGAAAATGGACAAAAACATGACATAAGACAGGTTTCTCTTCAAAGAAAATAAGTGGTGTTAGTGAACCACAACCCTGAACTATACTATGAAGCAGGCTTGTATTTCAGCGTTCAATCTATTACAGCCGAGCGGACCAATCGGGGATCGCGCATACTCACATGCTTTTCCATATTATAGCCTATGGAAAAGCACATGAGTATCCCTGATTGTGCTCGGCTGTAATACATTCAACGTTGAAATACGAGCCTGCTTTATAGTTTAGTGGATTACAGATGGAAAAAGTATAGTTCACCTTCCAGTGAACAGTAGCC
>JAQIWH010007074.1:0-11939 GCA_034695005.1 Cryptops parisi
CTATTTTTTGACATTGGACTTGTATAGTTTTTGATTTATGCGAAGGGCTCGATTTATGCATTTTTGGGTACATTGGACTATAGCCTATATTATATTCTCATAAACGGCTGTAGATGACAGTATACGTTCAATTTATTTATTTATTTATTTTATGTATTTATTTATTCTTCTTCTAGCTCTACTAGCCAGTTCGCTCACTCACAGCTCACTCACAACTCACTCACAAGTGAAGCTAATATAAAAAAAATTAAGCTTATTGTAGTGCACTAGTACTTTTTCATACCATATTTTATGAACTGAGTCTGTTCAAATTAGAACAGAACTTTTTATTGATGAAGCTACTTTAGCTATAAGCTTAATTGCATCACACAAAATCCGGTTTAAATTTGAACAACTTGTATAAGCTTAATAGACAAAAAAAATAAAAACGTCAATAATAAAAAAATAATTCAAAATTAATTTGAACTTAATATAAAAATCGATATTATCGGTAACAAGTAATCATTAATATTTTTTTCACATTTTAAAAAATAAAACCAAATTACATTATTATAATCATACATGCCTTATCATTTTACAGTTGTATAAAATTAAATTAAAGGTACCCTTCTTTTAACAGAGAAACAGCTTGTGGCGCTAGTAGTTATTTGAAAACAAATATGTATTTTTGGGCTCGCCTAAACTGGAATTTTTATATATCCATGGACACTAGTTTAAGTTAAAAACAATAACAACCATGCTTAACCACTAGCGCCACAAGCGGTTACTTCGTTAAACAACAAAAAATATCGGTTTTTTAAAAATATAATTAGTAAAATATAATTTTGTACAAATCAATATCGACGATAAATATCAATTATTTTTGTATGTTAAAAATGAAATTTCAATACATTAAAATTTTACCCCATTTTTTCATGTTGTTTTGTACAGTTCTATAAAACTAACTTCAAATTATGTTTTTAGAATGATTAGTTTTAAAAACTAAAAAGTAACTAAGCAATAGAGATCACCACAAAAAAAAAATAATATAGCGATGTTATAAAATTTTTATTTGACAGAAGTATTTATAGCGTGAAATCCATAATGTTTGTCATACATACCAATGTCAAGATCTCTATAAACAGGTTATAAACCAACCTGGGAATCGCATGCAAACTATATTATTATAATTTTATAATTTATAAAACAACTGGGTTTTTTAATAGGACAAGTGCATGTACTGTACTTGTGTTTTAAAAAATCCGATAAACATGTTATGATGACAGATCAATGGTCAAGTAGAAACAACAAAACAAAACAGTAGCCATTAGTAGCTACTAGCTACTGATTTGAAATATGAAAATTTATTTAAATTTAATTTTCATTACATATAGTGTATATATCGGTATACATAAAATATTCATTTTTATCATACGCTTTTATATTAGATTTCACTTGTGAGTGACTTTGTGAGCTTGTGATTATCACAAGCATACCATTAGCAAGCATATCATTACATACAGTATATTCATATGCACAGAGAATTTCACACGTGTCTATATTGTGTATGTAAAGGTATGTGTAGTGTACGGTATATATTGTGAATGTCCCACAAAAGTTACATATAGTGTACCGTATATAAACTGTGCTTTACAGTTTATATATATTGTATGTACGGTATAATGCATATCTTTTATATTTTATAATTGGCTTCTTTCTTCATTGTGAACATAATACATTCATAATTGACGAGTGAAGATTTTGAAATAAACTATTGTACACTTTTGTTTTGCTTTAAATTTTTCCGTATTGTCACTGTATTGTCGTTGTATAGATTTGCCATCTGTGTTGAAGCTAAATCGACGATGTGTACTAAAAATAAGCACCTTTGTGTTATTCTATAATTACATCCTGCATAATTATTCTCTATTTATCCAACATTTAAATTTTTAATATCGAGGTTTTTATGCTCTTTATATAATTATATTATCGTCACTTGTGAGTGAGTTGTGAGTTTTTTCACATATACAACAAAACACTCGATGAATTTTGATGAATGAGGTGTCTATAGATTCGTCTTAGTGTATCGAGTATCACCGCCTATATGCTGTTAATTAAAAACCAACATGGCGAACGTTATATGCCAGTATATAAAAAGTATACTTCAATACTGTACTTTTTAATGTACTTGTTTTCTATGTCATCATTAGGCATGCGTGTTTATCATTGTAATCGGACATTAAAAATTCATGATCAAAATTATTTTTTAATCAGATTGAACTAGAACACATCTGCGATTAGCTGAAAATCTGAAAATTTTTACATCACTTTTTTTGCTTATCTAGGAGTTTACGTTGGTGAACGAAGTTTAGATAGGGTTTCGTCAAAACAGAAAATGAAGCACTAATTAAAAATTGAAAAACTTTATGTTGTTTTATTTCATTTAAAGTATGTTACAGGCAATGTATATAATCCAGACATTGTATGAAATGCCTGACCTTTTTCTTGCCAATGAATCACATCTTATATAAAACTGTTTAAGTTAGTTTGCATTAGGTTAACAACACTTTCTCTAGAAAAACATTTCAGCCTAAATTTAAATCTATGTTTTTTCCTAAATTATTGCAATGCATATTTCATACATTGCTTAAACCACATTTAGCGTTGCCTACAATGCCTGGATCACATACATTGCCTTAACATATATACCAATGGAACATCGATACCACTAGTTTAGGTTACTAAAAATTTAAACAATTTCATGTATCGTTTACTGAACTCCGCCCACCAACGTAAACTCCTAGATAACCTACTTTTTTATATAAGTTTATTCTAGAATAATTATAAATGACAAAACAAAAAATTTAAAAATTGTTTAAATAACTCTTCAAATACATTTTATGTACCGTAGTTCAAATTTCGGTGAACTTTGGTTTTAGGTTGGTGGGCGGAGTTTAGGTAAAATATTGTTAACATAAATGGAATATTTTTTAATGTTGTTGTGTTTTTTAACTAACCTAACCTGGTATCTACACCCATAGCACTAGATTAAGTTAGGTAAAAACAACAATAACATTAAAATATTTTATTTATGTTAACGATATTTTACCTAAACTCTGTCCACCAACCTAAAACTAAGGTTCACTCAAATTTCATTAGAAGTTCAAGTACACAACAGCAAAAGTTTAACGATTGATTAACAGTTGCACTCTCAACACTTTCAATGCCAACTGAAAATGCATTTAGCAGACTAATGTGTTACAGACAATAACAGCACTTTAGTAGTAGAGAAACATCAATAACCATACCGATAGATATGAAAAAGCAAAAATAAAATAAACCATTGATTAATTAATTAATTATTTAATTAATTACCTGAGTCGTGCGGTGTAGCAAGAAGACGATATCCAATAAGTCAACGAGCATCATGAGTTAGTTTTGCAAGGCATGTGATGTAAAGTTAACTTCGGTTCGACTCGGAGCATAGCTGGATGACCAAGTGTAAACAAATGCTCTGGCAACATTGCCTACAAGGTAACCAACCAGTTACCTGCCCGACAGGACTTTCTCGTCATCACTCGCCTGCCATCGATTCTCTTCACTTCCTGTTCTATCATTGATCCGACTAGGAGTGAGAAAATGGAATAGTTATATTATTATTAATTTTTTTTTTCCATTTAAAAAATAAAAATCATAAAAAAAAGTGTAAAATAGTTGTAGTTAAAAATGTCATATGATTTGAAGGACTTATTTTCAAAACGTCTTAAATCCAATTTTTTTTTTCAGGAAAGAGCTTTGAAAGTGCGTTTCAGTAGGAAATAATAAGTTTTGAGTCTTGAAAATAACATATTTTGAAATCAACGATGCACAGATAGTTATCAGAGCCTCCGATCTCAAAAAATGAATAAAAATGAAGATAAGACGTTTTAGAAATAAACTTTTTATTTTTATGGTTCACCAAGCGAAATGTGCAAAAAAAGATGATTAAATAAAAGGTAAAATTTAATTAGCATTGAAAAACGATAAAACTAACTTTTTTTGTGTTTTAAGTTTGTTTGTTTCTTGTTTTATAAATAAAAATATGAATTTTAAAAAACAAGAAAGTGTAAAATTCTTATAATTGAAATTTTCGAAATTTATGATTTAGACTACAAACTATTATTAAACAGAAGATAAAATTTGATTAGTATTAATTGAAAAATAAAAAACAATAAAACTTCGTCCTTAAAACGGAATTTCCTTCATATGTTATAAATACAATATTTATGACATATGACAAATTTGATCATTTTGTTGGCTCAGAAAAATACAGGGTAGACCGAAAAAAAACTGTCACCAATTTTTAAAGAATTGCACAAATTATTCCTGTGATCTTTTTGCTCTACAGAATACCCTAATTTAAACGCTTAATAAATTGAGCGAGTGGTTTAGTTTGTTTTAATTTTTATGTACACCCCCACTCGTTTTCGAATTTACAACAAAATCTCTTTGTAGGTATATTGTATTAAATAAACAGTACGGGTCTTAAAATACACACATTATTTTTGAGTTCTTCTATAGTTACAAAATACCCTAATTTAAACGGTTAATCAATTACAAACGAGTAGTTTAATTTACAGTATTTTAAGTTTTATGTTCCACCCCAGTAGCGCTTATATGTGATTGTGAAGCATAAGGCAATACTGCATCAATGTTTGAATTTTCACCAAAATCAAAATCAGTGTATTAATTAACTTTTTCGTCTAAAAAATCAAATAAATTATTCCATTGTTTTTCTATAGCTACAATTTACTGTAATTTAAACATTTAATAAATAAGCAGTTTAATTAATTTTTATTTTTATGTACACTCCGACCTAACTTGCGCCTATAAGTAGGCTACGTGTGAAGCACCTGGCTGAATAAATTCAAATTTTCTCCAAAATCGTGTAGGTTTCGCCATCTATCATCGAATCGCTCTACTAAAGTAGTATACATGTTTACTTTAAAATCTCTATTAAATAAACCGGGCGTCTTAAAAATCACACAAATTATTCCTTTGTTAAACTCTAGCTATAGAATGTCCTAAATTAAAAGTCTAACTAATCGGATGGGTAGTTCAATTCTTTTTTATTTTAATGTATACCCTCACCCACGGCTGCTTAAAATACTCGATAATATCGATACCTCGGTGTGTTCTCCCATGACCGACAACTATACAAATATACTATTTGTATAGTTGTCGGCCATGGTTCTCCATGTTAATTTGTTGTATTATTAAAACAACATGGCGGGCGTCGAACTTGATCTGCCATCGGAGCTGAACGAAAAGTTATCAAATTTTCATGAATCGTTAGTGAATCTCGAGAACCTTGTTATGCCAATCCTATCCGAACCTCTCGATACCATACACAAAAAAGTAAGTAGCTGAAATTTAATTTATAATAATGATAATAATGGTCGACCAAATCGACCAGTTGTTTTTGTTTGGTGTCAATACGTAATAGTATAAAATTGGAATATAGTATTATATACGAACTAAGTAGCTCAATTTGTACTTATATTCACAGCTTTTGCCACTTAACAAAGCCTCATTTGACTTAACCATGCTGTATTCCATCGATTCCCTATTTTGGAGTAAGTAGTTCAAGTGTTAACGCACGTTTTGTATGGTGTTGTACAGCATGTACAAATATGCATATTATGTGCAAGTTATAGTTACACCTTCTATTGTTCTTGTTTCAGTGTATCTTATGACACAAGGAGAAAATCCAAAAGAACACAACGTCAAAGATGAACTGGTAAATATTTGACGCTATTTCTCATTTACTTTCACGTCTCAGTATATAATTGAAGGCCTGGTGTAAAAAGTGTATCAAAAATTACTTAAAAGCATTTTCGAATGTGTTAGTACAATTCTACCTTCCTAACGCATAATTTTGAGAAAAACAATAATATGTGCAAAGATATTAATGCAAAAAAAGTGTGAAGTAACCCATAGACAAGTTCAGATCTTCAAATGCATTTTCCACGAAATTGTAAAAATGTCGCACTTAACACATAAATGTGACGACGACATTTCAGCTAAAAAGTCGAAAAAGTTTGACAAACTAAACTGCAAGTTTCATTGTGAGGGTTTGCATGTTTTTCTAAAACTTCATTTTGAGAAATATTTTAAGGGGTTCACCGAAAAAAAAAAAGTATTGCAAGAATTTATGTTTGTGGTAAATAGTGGTGGTGAAAGTATACAATCGATACCGTTAAGGAAAAGTCCAATTCACACGCCATTTCTCGATTATTCAAAGATTGTCACCAAACAAATTTGCATTTCAGGAGAGGATACGAAACTACATGTCACGAGTGAAAGAAATCAAAGATAAAGAAAAAGCGCCTCGCCTTGATTCTGCTGCCGCCAAAAGATTCATTATGCACAGTATGCCGAAAGACCAGAAAGGTAGATATACATATTTACATGAGGACTCTTGAGGAATTTAAATGTGATACTTGAAAGTCAGTATTCGTAACTGAAAATGATTGGATCCCCATTTTTTTTTATTACCCATAGAGCACAGCAAAGAAAGCGAGTCCACCAAACCAATTTCAAGGAATGGTGAAAAGAGGAAAAGCCTAAGCACACCTGGAAACAAGAAACGAAAAGTTTAGATTTTTCCTTTATGTTATACGACCATTATTATTATTATTATTATTATATAGTTTCAGCTTCTATATTACCAAAAAACAAATCTCATAGGATCAAGTTGTATTTTATTTTAAGATCGTACATGGATTTTGTTTTTCACTAAATGGAAGCCTATGGAAACGCCAATGCAGAAATTGTATAATAAATTACTGAATTTTCTATTTAACGTAGTTTGTTTTGTTTGACACTGTTGTGTTCATAGATTATCACTACAATTTCCATTCGTTTGGTATTGAAATTCTAGTGATAATTTATGGACACCCTCTATATGCATATTTAGCTTATTTCAGAATTTGTTGGTCATCTTGCTTCAAGTATCATTTGACACGGATATATATATGCTCTACATACAGAAAACAATGGCTGTATGAGATTACAAACAAAACAGGCACCCACACGAGGGAGCGTTTGTACACGATAAAAGAAAACTCAACTATGGTGTACTTGCACGTTTCAAAATCACATTACGCAGTATCCCCGTATTTTATAGGCAATGCTCGCTATCGTCATCCTCGGCGGGAGGTCAATAAACGTTATCGCACTGGACTCTGTTGAGCACGATCAAAGTTTCGGCGCAAGTTTTCAAAAGGTTGCACCAACGAAGGCTACCTTCGATGCAGGAATTTCTCATCAGATTCTTGGTTGCCCAAACCATTTTCTCTTGTACCGCACGGATGGCTTCGGGGACGCAGGTTCTCGCCTCGACGCTCGTGCAGGATTGACTTAGATCCGAATCTCGGCTGCGTGGCTCTGAATTCTCAACTACTTCGTTGGAAGAACTAATGTAGTTGGAAGCTTCCGCACCTTCGGTCTTGGGAGTGCTCTCGCTGACGACGTTCTCGGAATATTGAGCCTCGGCAATCTGCCTTCGAGCAGCTTCCCCACTGAGAACTAGAAAAGGAAATCGATAATTACTAAAAAAAAATGTCACAGGTTTCAGCACTAACTTGGTGTTGAAAATCGACTCAAGAACAAGGATGTCAAGTAAATTGAGATTTTTTGCTGCCTTGTATTTTGGGCTACAGTTATTATAAATTTATACCTTGTAAAAGTTCGAAATTTTTAAACCACAGTAATTATATATTGGCTAAACCAGCATCAGCATTGAACCAGTTGTACCACGTTTCTAGGTCAGTGTTGCCTGTTTGTAGATCATTCTAGAAGCTTGCAGTAACATTTCTTCCCTTTCAACATATCATAGGATTTTGAATAGGAAACAAGGATCGTCCCATATAGAATGTTGTGTGACATTTTATGATGTGCCTACTAATTAGTATTGCAAACTTTGAACCTTCGTAACTCCAGAAGTAAGCGTTTCCGATCCCATGTTCATAGGAAATTTTTTTGCTTTTAAAAGTTTTAACCCCTTTACTCCCAAAAGTCCTCCAACTCAACACATCTTTTAAGGTCTCTGATACATCGCTTTAGTTAAGTACCAACTGGGTATTATACCAAGTTGAGGCTGGTTAAAAAAACACCACGGCCATGGGAGTCAGTGACTGTAGTTTTAAGACAGAATGCAAACGTTACGATGTTGTCCGATTTCATCGGCTGAATGCTGGATGGTCATTGGATGATTCAATGACGATCCAGCGTTCAGCAGAAGAAATCAAACGACATCGTATCGTTTGCATTTGGCCTAAGACACAAAGTATTCATTTATCATACTGATTACCATGATATCCAAAACTACACCAGTTCAATAGAGTTGCCATCAAGATTTTAAAGACAAATGTTTCTAAACCACAACTTGTTTTAATATTTACCTGGGTCATCTTTAGCATGTTCATTGTCCACTTCTGAGCAAGCCACACAGTAAATTTTCTGTTGTTTATCCTGCAGCAGAACAGTCTAGAAATACAATAGGGGTTTTAAATTACCGGTATATAAAATGTAAAACACTGGTTTTACAGCACGAATGTTTAAAAATTGATCTAGAATTATGTACAGTTTTTCCAGGTGCTAAACTCACCTCACAAAGAGTACAAACCGAACCCAACATACGATGACCTTTCAATAAATAATCTGCCATAATTTTGCTAATTTTTTCCGACCTCTCACGTTTGGCTTGGATGATTTTCAATTCAGCTTCTGTAGGTGGGATCCAATCTCCAGCACCGTCGTCGTCCATTTTTCTTATATAAAGATGTTTTACCGTGAAAAGTAAACTTTAGTTTAATACTGACAGAAGACAAAAACCATGCACGAAAACCCTGAAATTGAGTTGAGCACTGACGATGTTATGTTATGGAGGAGTCGCCAAAGCAACCAATCACACATACAGAAACCACCATTCGTTGCGAAATGTCATGTGACGCAAATTTCTAATGATTTATTTTTTACGCAGGTTATTTGAAAATATGTTTTTTTTTAATTATTTTTATTTTTAAATAATAAAAAAATATATATTTATTTTTTTAAAAAAACAAAACTACTAGAAGTAGACCCGTGCTGTAGCACGGGGGCATGAGACAGGGGTTCTGAGTTAGTAATACCGAAGGTGTAATCTTGGAAATACAAACTTTAGGTTCATAACTACTGGATTTGTACTGTTTACAACCAACCAACTCCACCTAGTGACAATGTTATAACAAAACATTTATGACACATACACCCACAGATTTGGGTAATTATTATATAAAAATAAGTTTCTCTCTGTCTATGGTAAGAATGTTTTTATGACAAGTGAAAACACTTGGCACACAAGGAACATGAACGTACGCTGGATAATATGTTCACATGCTATAGCACAGGTTGCCTACTAGTCTACATAATCAATGGCTGGGCTCACAGAATGTTTCCATAGGAACGCATGCATGATGGTTGTTTCATCAATAGCCATTGTCTAATAAGCATCGCATTTTCACCTCAATAGCCATTGGCTAAGAAGCAACGCATCTCTCACCTCAATAGCCATTGGTTCAGCATCACATTATACTCCCCATCATTATTGACTGGCTTACAGCTTGTGTATAATAAATTAAAAATTTAAATTTAAATTAAATTAAAAAAACACTTAAAAAATTAAATTATTTGAAATATAACACCCCTTATTATGTATACCTGCAAATGCAACACGTCGGTTTACGTCACAAGGTTCCAGTAACTGAAATAAATAATCAATGTCTGCATAGTTTAGTTTTTAAAGTTTAAAAAACGAAACAAACTAAAGTTATCAGGTTTGCATTTCACGAATCAGTTTTAACTTTTTTTAAAAAATACTACTACTACTACTACTAATAATAATAAACAAAATGACTCGTATGTAAGTTTTGTTATAATAAATGTTTACTTCCAGCATTTGTTTTTTTTTTAAGTACCAGTACATGAATTCAGGAATGAAAATTCTGAAAATAAAACACAAGTTCAGCATTCCAATCATTTACATTTACACTTGCTGCAGAAATCAGTTATCTTTTTTATTTTTAAAAAACAAAATCAACCACATTCATTTAACATGATTCTCTCAATGCACAACAAAAAAGGTTTATAACAAAGAAAAAGACACAAAGCACAATTTTCTGTAAATTTTTTTTTCCAACATTCTCTGAAGCAAAGTTTCTCAGCCACAAAAAACAAAACAAAAAACATGGGTTGCATAATAGATGACAGTTGTTTTTTCTGTCATTAAAATCTCATAGAGTTCATCAAAAAAGTTTTTATTCTTTCATATGTAAAATCATTTAAAATGCTCATCATAAATCATTGTCCATGGTATCTACAATTGTGACCTGAAAAAAAAAATAAAAGAGATAAGATAACGTAACGATGATGTTTGAGATGATGTTTTTCATGGGTAAAAGAAAGCACTCTTCGTTCACTTCAATGATAAAATACGATAAAACATCAGAAATAGCATTGAAAAACAAACAAACATAAGTATCATAAAAAAATAGCATTATAAAAATATATATCTGCGTGTGAAACGTACCTTGTATAAAGTATCCAAAATTAATCGACTAGCTTAAGTGACTTTTTCTTCAGCTCTCTATTGGAGTAGGCATTTCTGGAGCAATAACGACCTGAAAAATCTTTGTTTCATTACATACAGCATACAGGGGGGTGTTTCTGAAAGGTCATCTAGTCAAATTTTTAACTGCAGCTGCTATTCATCAAAACATGACAAAAATTCCATATTAACACGATTTCGGAAATGGAAATGCGTACTCATTCGCCTATCTACGGCGATTGAGACCATAAGCATTTATTTTACTTCACCCAGTGTTAGCTCGAAAGGAAAGCGTGTTTATATGGATTGTTTGCTATATCTTGAGCATCTGTGGTTAAAATTTGACAAATCTTTCAAGGACATCCTGTAGATTGCTTTAACTCTTAGAAATTTGTTTTTTTATTAAATTTACCTGAACTATGTAACCAGCAGGAATTTTAGCCTCTTCTATTTTCATCTTGTCGTTGAGCAATTTTCCTCCAAAAAACCAACGCTGACGCGTCATCTCCACGCTTTCGATGCTTTGCAACTTCTTTTTGGCACTTAGCACAGTATCCGTAGTGCGTAAAGCAAGTTTTAAGTCATTGCCAGTTGTGGATAACCTTACCTATTTTAAACAAAAACATATATAATTTTCAAATATATATATACGCATTAAAATCCAAAAGTTATTACAATTCAACAGCTACCTTAATTGCTATCTCTGCACCGTTTGGTGACTGTTCCGATTCCGAATTCGTTTCATGGTCACCATTTTCTTCGATCATATTTACAGGTGCACTTAAGCAATACACAGGTAACTGATAACGATTTCCTAGCTCATCGTAACAATCAGTTAGAGTTCCTAAAATGAAGTAATTAACTAATTGAAGCATAATGAAAATATTTCAAAAAATAAGTTATCGATGCATAGGGCGTTTGCTTGCAATGAATACCGTTAGGTAGTGAAATGTTGGCACCGTCGATTATCGCTTGTGCTAAACCATAATCGTTGCATTCAGCTGCATAAGCAGCGGCTTTCAATGCGTCCCAGATTTCCTTTCTGCCTTCAAAAGCAGGAGCCGTGTCCCAGAACTCGTCCCGTTTGCTTCGGAGCTGACCATCTGTCAATGGCACGTCGGATTTCCACTTTAGCCGTTCATGCCTCAAGGGCTGGTTTTTTCCTATGCTTACTGGAAATAAAAATATAATATAAAACAAACAAATTTTATGTTTCAGTTTTACTGTTCAAAACGCTGTCCATGATATTTATAATGATCACAAAAATGAAATGTTGTCTAAAACTGTTCTATTTCTCCAAAATCACTACTTGGCAAAAAATAGGACAAATTAT